>JAHQIW010007456.1:0-162676 GCA_019055375.1 Parelaphostrongylus tenuis | reverse complement strand
TGCGAAGCTCAGTTTCCTTTTGGTTCTTATGAAGCATAAGAGGTTGGCTTTGGAAACCAAAAACGCTTCTGAAATTCTTGATTACATTTACATTAATATAAGAAACATCATGGATGAGGAACTTGACAGAAGAAGGAAAGCAACGTGGACGCATTCTGGCCTCTCAAAAAGCCACCGACTGAACAACGGACCGCAAATTCAAATTGCGCGTTGATCTTTTCGAATCAACAGCTCTTCCAGCCCGATGCTACGCAGCGGAGACGTGGGCTGATACTTAGACCACGTCAATACTACTACTAACAACTCATAGGTGAGACTGGTTGCGCATATCGATAATCCGTTGATTCCTGACTTAACCTCGCTAGGGCCACAATTTTCATATTAGAAAGTCAATAGATGGATACTGCGTTATAACTTCAGACAACACAGCAACCTGGAAAGGCGACGTCATCCATGCCGATGTTGAAACGTTTCGATAACGTGGTTCATTTTGAGAATCCAGATGCTTCTTGACCTACTCTTCAACTTTTGGTTAAGGCAGACAGAAAGGAATGGAGGTGATACTCGAAATATAAGTATTACTGCATTGCGCATAGTTAAATATACGTATGTACTGGAGTCATTCAATGTTATCACGCTCAACATTTCTCAAATGACGCCGCAACGCAAGCCATTCGTGAGTTGTTGCTATAAAATAAGAGACAATAAATATGTAAGTCTTGCTGATACAAAAGCTCAAGACTATTTCGAAAGGGTACCTGAAATGTTTACTTTGGGTGGTCTGAAAGCTATTATGCACAAATGAAAGGGCTGAAAATGGGGCAACGATTTGCCCCAAGCTTTGCCATTACTTTCAGATCCAGGGTTAAAGCCTCAGTTCTCGATCCTGGTCCATTAGTCTACTGTTGATGCAAGAATGAATAATCTCCTATTCACTCTTCACAAAAGAAGATGGGCAAATGATTCAAACTGTTGAATGAACAGTCAGAATATACCAAGTTTACGAGAGAGAAACCTGAAGCAAGCTGACCATGGATAGTTTTTATCGAGGAGAGAGCGAAGTGATGGCCTCTGTGATATAGTGGTAACACGCGGTCATTTGGTATGAACAAGGTGGGTCCGACTCCAGCTTGGGATCGAACATTTTGCATAGTACTCAGTATTTCAAGATTGATAGTTGCAACATCATGGCACTTTTGTAGGCAATGGAAGCAAAAAAATTTTCGAGATAACTCTGTCTTTTTACTATCACTGTACTCTTGGTTTTCCTAGCTCATATCAACTGATTTTTCATTTTTGAGCGGCAGTGATTTTTAGATTCATCGACTACAAGCCAACTTCAGTGGAAATGGAATACAGATACGATGTTTAGTGTGAAATGGATAAGAGTCTAAACTTGGATTTCATTGACCCGAACACATACAAAGTTAACTTAAATATGGAAATTCAAGTACATTTGCAAATTTTGTATTCTTGCACCTGTTTTTCTTTTTTCGGATTTTGAAGTTTTTCTGAAGATTTTCATCCTAACTTTTGAGAATGTTTAAAGGCTTTAAACACTCTTAAAAATTAGATTTAATGTTTATTGCAAGGTTTCAGAAATAGTCAATGCCATGAATTTTCATTTTATTTTGCGTCTTCCCAGTTTCTATAATTGAGTTAAAATGTTATATTGATACAATTCATATTATACCAGGTCTTTCCATAAGTTGTGACACTGGAGTGATAAGCAACAAATTCATTAACTAGCAGTAATTATGCCTTCTTAATAGCACTATTCAAAGTATGGGTTATCACCTTGAACACATTTCTTCGAACTCTCAGGTGACAAATCAATACCGCACTCATGAAACTCATCATCCTTGAATTCAAAGAAAGTTGTCAATCCTCGACGCAAATGCTTGATGTGTTAGTACTTCTTCTTGCTCAGAAAGTCCTCCAGCGACCTAAAGATATGATACAGTCAGACGGCGACAAGTCAAGGTTATACGGCGAATGTTCCAGTAACTCGCAGCCCAGTTCGGTCATTTCTTCGATGACGGCATCTTTACCAACTTCTAGTGGACGTCCGGAGAGCAGCTTATTCTTAAAGTTGGTGTTACCGGAGCGAAACTTAGCAAGGAGCAGAAGAGATGTTCGCCTGAACACAAATCCTTGAGCCTTTGCACGATCGATATTCTCGAAGGCGCTCTGTGCTCAAACCTTACTCGTAAAATATTAAACTGAGATAAAGGCATCGTTGAGCGGCCATTATGCGGCAGGTATCGACAAATTTGCAACAAAAAAAGTTTAGGAAATTCTGCTCAAAGTGGTCCTGATTTGTTGCTTGAGAGATGGCAGAAAAGTGTTCAGCTGATAGCGCATTGTTCGAATAGTGATGTTAAGCAATTTTAATTACTTCTAATTAATTAACATGGTCTCTAATGCTCCAGTGTCAAAACCTGTAAGAAGGCCTAATAGGACAAACTTTTTGTTTTGTAGCTCACTGAAAAGAATGTCATACTCTTGGAAGACGATGATTCAAACGCCAAGCAAAGAAAAAGGTGAGAAGACTGGATACATGAAATTTATTTTCGTGCAAAATCTGTGCCTGTGTATGGCGCCCCACGACGCGCGCTTGATCGATAGTTCGTTCTCGCACTCGCGGTTCACTGAACCTTCTGCCCCCCCTGGGGTCGACGAATTGCTATCTCCTGTATGGAGGGGTAGCAGCCTGTCTTGACACTTTTTAGGTAACCGCGAGTCGTTATAAAGCACGTAAGTAATCTGTCACTTCTAATGACACTCGAGAAAAAAGTTGAATGCACAGCGCATCCCTCAGAAATGTTCAACAATGAGAGCTTTATCCAGTGCTTTTATGAATCCGCCAGCCCCTATTCCCTACCCATATCTAGCACCACCAACTATTTAGGCACCGCGCTAATGTCACTCCTCGCACGCGGCGCGGTTAGTAGGAAGTGAGGTAGTTTTCTGAGAAGATTTTGATATTTATCGCCTCTGGACGAAGGTTTATTGTCAGTAAGTGGTTGATTGTCACGAAACAGATTTCAACGAAGAGTTCGTTAGCAAAATTTACTTAGGGCAATGTCTGCGGAACGACGGTTTGCGGCCAAATCTAACGAAAACGATATTGGTAAAAAAAAAAAAAACAGTGTGATTGAGGATGCTCCATTCCCGATCAGCGGAATGAGGATCTGCGAATGTTTCAATTATATCTGTCTAGGTCGGGAAGTCAATGTGAAAAGAGAGTCAGCTCCAGAGTTGAGCCGGGGTAGCGAGCAGTTGGTTAAAGGAACATTTGAGAGCGCCGAGCATTTAGTGAACAGAACAAAATTTGTTACAAATGCTCGGCGCTCTCAAATGTTCCTTTAACCAACTGCTCGCTACCCCCGGCTCAACTCTGGAGCTGACTCTCTTTTCACATTGACTTCCCGACCTAGACAGATATAATTGAAACATTCGCAGATCCTCATTCCGCTGATCGGGAATGGAGCATCCTCAATCACACTGTTTTTTTTTTTTTTACCAATATCGTTTTCGTTAGATTTGGCCGCAAACCGTCGTTCCGCAGACATTGCCCTAAGTAAATTTTGCTAACGAACTCTTCGTTGAAATCTGTTTCGTGACAATCAACCACTTACTGACAATAAACCTTCGTCCAGAGGCGATAAATATCAAAATCTTCTCAGAAAACTACCTCACTTCCTACTAACCGCGCCGCGTGCGAGGAGTGACATTAGCGCGGTGCCTAAATAGTTGGTGGTGCTAGATATGGGTAGGGAATAGGGGCTGGCGGATTCATAAAAGCACTGGATAAAGCTCTCATTGTTGAACATTTCTGAGGGATGCGCTGTGCATTCAACTTTTTTCTCGAGTGTCATTAGAAGTGACAGATTACTTACGTGCTTTATAACGACTCGCGGTTACCTAAAAAGTGTCAAGACAGGCTGCTACCCCTCCATACAGGAGATAGCAATTCGTCGACCCCAGGGGGGGCAGAAGGTTCAGTGAACCGCGAGTGCGAGAACGAACTATCGATCAAGCGCGCGTCGTGGGGCGCCATACACAGGCACAGATTTTGCACGAAAATAAATTTCATGTATCCAGTCTTCTCACCTTTTTCTTTGCTTGGCGTTTGAATCATCGTCTTCCAAGAGTATGACATTCTTTTCAGTGAGCTACAAAACAAAAAAGTTTGTCCTATTAGGCCTTCTTACAGGTTTTGACACTGGAGCATTAGAGACCATGTTAATTAATTAGAAGTAATTAAAATTGCTTAACATCACTATTCGAACAATGCGCTATCAGCTGAACACTTTTCTGCCATCTCTCAAGCAACAAATCAGGACCACTTTGAGCAGAATTTCCTAAACTTTTTTTGTTGCAAATTTGTCGATACCTGCCGCATAATGGCCGCTCAACGATGCCTTTATCTCAGTTTAATATTTTACGAGTAAGGTTTGAGCACAGAGCGCCTTCGAGAATATCGATCGTGCAAAGGCTCAAGGATTTGTGTTCAGGCGAACATCTCTTCTGCTCCTTGCTAAGTTTCGCTCCGGTAACACCAACTTTAAGAATAAGCTGCTCTCCGGACGTCCACTAGAAGTTGGTAAAGATGCCGTCATCGAAGAAATGACCGAACTGGGCTGCGAGTTACTGGAACATTCGCCGTATAACCTTGACTTGTCGCCGTCTGACTGTATCATATCTTTAGGTCGCTGGAGGACTTTCTGAGCAAGAAGAAGTACTAACACATCAAGCATTTGCGTCGAGGATTGACAACTTTCTTTGAATTCAAGGATGATGAGTTTCATGAGTGCGGTATTGATTTGTCACCTGAGAGTTCGAAGAAATGTGTTCAAGGTGATAACCCATACTTTGAATAGTGCTATTAAGAAGGCATAATTACTGCTAGTTAATGAATTTGTTGCTTATCACTCCAGTGTCACAACTTATGGAAAGACCTGGTATAATATGAATTGTATCAATATAACATTTTAACTCAATTATAGAAACTGGGAAGACGCAAAATAAAATGAAAATTCATGGCATTGACTATTTCTGAAACCTTGCAATAAACATTAAATCTAATTTTTAAGAGTGTTTAAAGCCTTTAAACATTCTCAAAAGTTAGGATGAAAATCTTCAGAAAAACTTCAAAATCCGAAAAAAGAAAAACAGGTGCAAGAATACAAAATTTGCAAATGTACTTGAATTTCCATATTTAAGTTAACTTTGTATGTGTTCGGGTCAATGAAATCCAAGTTTAGACTCTTATCCATTTCACACTAAACATCGTATCTGTATTCCATTTCCACTGAAGTTGGCTTGTAGTCGATGAATCTAAAAATCACTGCCGCTCAAAAATGAAAAATCAGTTGATATGAGCTAGGAAAACCAAGAGTACAGTGATAGTAAAAAGACAGAGTTATCTCGAAAATTTTTTTGCTTCCATTGCCTACAAAAGTGCCATGATGTTGCAACTATCAATCTTGAAATACTGAGTACTATGCAAAATGTTCGATCCCAAGCTGGAGTCGGACCCACCTTGTTCATACCAAATGACCGCGTGTTACCACTATATCACAGAGGCCATCACTTCGCTCTCTCCTCGATAAAAACTATCCATGGTCAGCTTGCTTCAGGTTTCTCTCTCGTAAACTTGGTATATTCTGACTGTTCATTCAACAGTTTGAATCATTTGCCCATCTTCTTTTGTGAAGAGTGAATAGGAGATTATTCATTCTTGCATCAACAGTAGACTAATGGACCAGGATCGAGAACTGAGGCTTTAACCCTGGATCTGAAAGTAATGGCAAAGCTTGGGGCAAATCGTTGCCCCATTTTCAGCCCTTTCATTTGTGCATAATAGCTTTCAGACCACCCAAAGTAAACATTTCAGGTACCCTTTCGAAATAGTCTTGAGCTTTTGTATCAGCAAGACTTACATATTTATTGTCTCTTATTTTATAGCAACAACTCACGAATGGCTTGCGTTGCGGCGTCATTTGAGAAATGTTGAGCGTGATAACATTGAATGACTCCAGTACATACGTATATTTAACTATGCGCAATGCAGTAATACTTATATTTCGAGTATCACCTCCATTCCTTTCTGTCTGCCTTAACCAAAAGTTGAAGAGTAGGTCAAGAAGCATCTGGATTCTCAAAATGAACCACGTTATCGAAACGTTTCAACATCGGCATGGATGACGTCGCCTTTCCAGGTTGCTGTGTTGTCTGAAGTTATAACGCAGTATCCATCTATTGACTTTCTAATATGAAAATTGTGGCCCTAGCGAGGTTAAGTCAGGAATCAACGGATTATCGATATGCGCAACCAGTCTCACCTATGAGTTGTTAGTAGTAGTATTGACGTGGTCTAAGTATCAGCCCACGTCTCCGCTGCGTAGCATCGGGCTGGAAGAGCTGTTGATTCGAAAAGATCAACGCGCAATTTGAATTTGCGGTCCGTTGTTCAGTCGGTGGCTTTTTGAGAGGCCAGAATGCGTCCACGTTGCTTTCCTTCTTCTGTCAAGTTCCTCATCCATGATGTTTCTTATATTAATGTAAATGTAATCAAGAATTTCAGAAGCGTTTTTGGTTTCCAAAGCCAACCTCTTATGCTTCATAAGAACCAAAAGGAAACTGAGCTTCGCACTCGGCGCCTTCTTGAGTTTTCCGAAACCAATCTTCTTCTGAGTATCGCAACGTAACACAAGGTCGGCATTGAAAATCAATTAAATTATTGGTATTCTTAAGACCTGATCAATCGATTGATTACATAACTTCCAAGGAAAATGCTTTGGTAAGCGAGACATTTTTTACGAGAAACGGAATCTTATTTTCGCTCTTTCAGCACAACAGTAAGACCTTTTTAAGAACGGTATACACCAATAAAATATTTTTTCTCTTTTATCAGCTCATCCGACATCATGTCGGAGATTTGATCAATCCCCGGTTTGCAGAGGAAGGGTATTCTTGAAATGCGTCCACTGATCTGGTAAATCACTACTTTCCTTCAGCGACTTTTCATTTTCGTTCAGTTTGACCTCAAAAGGAGACCATGGTGTTGCGACGAATTTTCTGTGGGCAATCGTAAGGCTCTTTCTGAGGTGGACCGTTTTATCTAGTAAGAAACAGATCCTTTTGTTCCCAATGATATAAAAGTCTCATAATTATTATTTAAGCCAACATATCATGTAGTTAATTATTTGTTTCTGCACAGCGGCATACACGTGTTTCAGCCTTACAGCCTCGTCAGTCGGCAGACCCTTCGTTTTTGGTCAATCCTCTCTTTGACCATTATTACCCCTATAAAGAGGTAGGCGACGAGAAACGATTTATACAATCGCCGTCAAGTAAGAAAATATTAGATCGGCAATGTTCGACACTTGATTGCTCCTGGGTGGTATTTTTGTAATGTTATGTCTTTTATATCGAGTGTTTTATCAAAACCTCGTTCAAATTTTTATATTTTCTAGAATTGATATTTGAGTCAACATGTCATTTGGTCTGTTAATCAACTTATGGTATAAAATCAGAGAAATACCATCCAAGAGCAATCGAGTGTCGAAAAGGGATCAGTTTCTTAATGATTATGTTTTTTCTCGCTCATACTTGCTGTTAATGACGTGTTTACGTTTTAGAAATTTTGTCGTACATTCTGCTTTTATTAGTTGTAATAGTAAATATTTCCGTAGATTTTATTGCAAATTCAATGTTGATATCTTTGCATATTGTGCCTTTTGTTGTTCACTGCGTTGAGACTAGACATTAGGTGTTAGGTGTTCTTTGGCAACTCATGGCTTGATTGTGTGTTTCTATCATTCCGTAAACGAATATTGTGAACAATTTTCTCTACAAACCAATCTGAAGATTTTATCCTATAGATGCTGCAGCTGTGAACAATCAACGGCCAACGTAAAAAAGAAAACGCTTGCATATTATGTACATTCAAGAGTTGTCAGTTTGAGTGGGTTCTGAGTTGTGCTTACCAGACCACATTCGTTGACGGTGTTTGCTGACAGCTTTAATATCTATCGCAGAAAGAGTTATATCAGAGCAACGACATCGTTGTGCAGTGTTAGTACGGACGCCGGGTAATGGTGAGAATGTGTTCAACTCCCACTTGAGGTTCAAGATATTACGCACCATTCAACATCGTTGGATCAATGTTTGAAACTGGCCATCCAATCACTTCCTTTCTAGTCTTATTTGCTGACTTAATCATTTTGAAAAGTGAGAAAATCTCTTCGATTTTTTTATTCAGCGAATGCGAGGTTGTTAAATTGATTATTTATTCGATACAGTTGGAACAGTGATTTAGACGTAAGCGTCATGGCTGACGTCTCGACTTTGTCGCCTTCTTCAGAGCCTGATGAGAAAACCTGAAGAGCCGAAACGTCTGCCATCACTGATGGCTGTCGTATTTGCTAAATAAGAAAATCAAGGAGATTTTCAGTCAATGCCGAAGTGGATTGATAATTGGTCATGAGAGTGGAAAAATCCTTGTCTTTATCGAAAATTCTAAAAAAAAAACAGAGGTATCGACAATAACAATTCATTTAAGAAATTTCTCCGTAAGCAGAAAGTAGGCATTACAAGAAACGACATGAAATAAAGCATAAACAAGATCTCATTCAAAATATAGTGCGAACAAAACAACTAAATTCACTAGAAAGCTGTTAAAAAATCGAAAATGTGGCGTGCTGCCACATTTATCTTCATCACCGTCACTCTGAAATAGACTGAATACTCCGGCCTAGTTACATTCGCTGAGTTAAGTGGAGACGAAAATTAATGAGTAGAGGATGAGCAGTCCAGCAAAACACTTCTTAAACTTTCTTTCATTGCTTCACCATAACTCTAACTGATAATCGTGGAATATATCTGTCTCAAACTCTAACTGATGATCGCGGAATATATCCGTCCCAAATAGTTCTTCGTCAACAAGATTCTCGATAGCACTTTGGCAGTGTTCGTTCTGATGGCCTTTAGTGTCATAACCGCTTAAACTAATTATCTTCTCCTCCGAATCGTGTTTCATCACATTCGAAGTCGCATCTGGAGGTCCAACCAGCATCTGACCATCGAATACATCACATTCTGAGATGGTAGTACGAGACTGCCATGGAAAGTCGAGCTGGTCGTTCACTTCTGATGAACTTGACTGCCGTTCTAAATCGATTGCACTGAACACAGTTCCTTCCACGGTGGAGCTCATCATCATCGGTGTTTGAGTGTTGTAATGAATGCTAGACGAAGTGACTGTTGGCATGGAGTGCATGAAGGCCGTGTTTGGTGGAGCGAAGAAATTCTGCGCCGCAGTTGGTTGTGGCACACTAAGATTGAATGGCTGAACTATCTTGTTCTGAATGTTCGCCGCATTCGAAGATAATAGATTATTTTGCCATTGACTAGTGATTGTTTCCTGCACTTTCCCATAGTGCATTGATTGACTTCTAAAGTCCGGCTCACACGACTCGCTGTACCGTAGACGACGTCGTCGTGCTACTGTGTCACGTCTCATCGAAGCCGGACGCTTTGTGCCATGCACGCGAAAAAAGATGTTACAGGCGCTAAAACTCCATAGTTTCGCCACAATGGGATTATAAATTAAAATATTTCTTTATTAAGATGCTTTGCATACATGAAGTGGCACAAAAATTCTTGTGCCGATAAAAATTGCCATTCAAAGCATAACCATCAGTTTGATGTGTTGTTTTCGGAAATGACTAATCAAATTCTATATTTTTTCTTTAAAACTGCATGTTAGGATAAAGGATAAAGCTCTTGGCGTTGAACAATCCCTAAGAGACGCGCCACGCATGGGTCTTCGATTTCTAACTTTGTTTGAAGCTATTGAATGCATATTTGGCCCTTGCAATGACTCGCGATGGCCTCCCGCTGAACCCGAGGCGGTGCTGCTTATCCTCCCAGACAAGTTTAAGACCAGTCTGACCCCAGTTTACCGACCCCTGAGGGATGGATGACTTGGTCAGCCAAGAGCGTATGATCAAACCACTGACCTCGCGTGCGGTGCTGTGCACCTCTAGCCGCTGCGCCAGATGCGCTACGCCTCATGCGCAACTGCATGGTAGCGACTATAAAGCGAAGATATGCGCGCGATGAAGTATTCAATCTTTTAAAACACTGCCTGTTAAATCAGATAATTCGACGCTGTTTCGTTGAAGTGTATTATTACTCCTGTGCTTACTTGCACTCGATTTTTCCTTCGTCATCTCTCCTCCATTGACTTGTGGCCGTGGTGCCGCAGTTCGCACAGCTGTCTTTCTTATCACCCTGAAAGTAGAGACATTTCAGTTTTCTATTCACCGGCACAAGAAGATCGCATGATTATTGTGAATGATAGCTTTTTAGCTAACTCGTCTGAGCTACTTGCACATCAAAATCATTATTTACGAGTTAGTGGTGGATTCCAAAAGATCGTGTGTTAAAATCAGATGACACCTACCACAACTGAGAGATACCTATGAAATTGTGAAGAGAGAAGTTAGGAAAAAATAGCCGGTTTTGAAAACAAGGTAGCTGCCATGTCATCTCTAGCAAACTCTTTCATTCAAAACTTTATCGCCGAATCGTCGCTAAACAACGTCCGTGGATATTGAAGTTCAAAACTGAACATAGAGTAAAGTTTTTCTTGACTTTGACTTCTTGACTCCAGCTGAAATTGGGTTTTGTATTTTTATCCATATGATCTAACAATAAACGTATTTCGTGGCAAAATTTTTGGTCGTTTTTGACAACCTCTTCACTAATAAATAATCTTGAAGAACCGTGTAGTAAAGGATCGCGGAAGTATAAAGCTCTTGAGTTGACAATTCTTCGGATATCCACCATGCATCCGGCTTCACCAACTCAACTAGGCTGATATATAAATATATATATTATATTATATATTTTTTTTCCTTTGAGATAAAACAGTCATCCAGTGGTCATATATCTTGAGAATGCAAGTTACAATGTTCATCTTTTAGTTTTCGTGTACTTCTTTCTCATGCCACACCCAGAAGTTTCAGCATCGCATAAAAATCAGAAATTACTGAACTGCTTGCCTAAATGGTGCAAACTCGACAAGGGATGTCAGATAGAATGCGCACAGAGGTTCAAAGTTGTCACTTTTGTCCGAATAGCGCTCCTCTATCACGCTGATTCTCGTGCATGGGAAATTATGCAGGCAGTTCCCAAAGGGTTGAGCGCCATCAGAGGCCACGAAATGTAAGTTTGGTCTTATCAACGAATTTCGATGACATACTATTATATCAAGTCAGTGCTGCAATTTTTTGAGACATGTCTGACAACACTTTGCGACCCTGGTGGGTGCGAAGGCCAAATAAGACCGGGATGCCTGCTCGAACAACGAGGTACGCATGTGCCGCTGGGCACTCTAGTTGCTGTGCCACAGACTTCTCTAGCCGCATCATAAGATATGTAATGCTTTTGGTACGCTCATGTTCCTACCGCAGTGACTACTGATTACTCAGAACTCAGCAGAATTACAAATAGTATGGGTGTTATCACACTAGTGTGCTACCAGCTTCTACTATATATCTTTTTCAAAAAATTGATAAAACCTTACAAATAGTCGTATGCCTATGCCCTACACCACACATCTTTAACTTCTGACTGCCAATCCTTTGATGGGTGGAATTCTCATTTGTCGCAAAGAGGTAGATTCCTTTTTGATAGAAGCTAATTCGAATTTCTTAATACTACTATATGTTCAAGTGTGAGAGTCGTTATAATTATGTGGTCTATTCCCCATGTTCTATGGAATTATCTTATTCTGCTTACGAGATTACTCGATTTTCTAATGTGCTAACATACTATTTCCTAGTCTAGTGTTGACAGTTCTCATCGAGCAATAATGAGAAGACATTCTGAGGCCCGATGTGTGTTACTGACATGAACTAAAGTGATCTCAACAATTCAACTTATAGAAGAAGTAAGCAGCTAAACTGCGCACTCACCGTTTGAGGTGGTTGATTCGTTCGAAAATAAAGTGAATGCTCACACGGATGCTGTTGTAGATTCGTTGCAATCTGAACAACTCTTGGAAATAAATGTCCTTGTCTGAATGGTCTATAGAACATATGGAATGTTAGTAACCATTTAATCACTATGTGTAATTAGATTAGACTACTATGGAACAAACAAACGTTGAGACAATGGGCTTCTCAACGTCAAGCTCTATACCTAAGAAGAATATAGGATTATTTAACTTGAGAGAGAAGGAACGAGATCGAGAGAGAGATAAAGAGAAAGAGAAAGTCAAACATCTTTCTACAGAAGCTGAATCAAAGCACCTACGTCGAGAATGAACTTTCTCTGCTATAAATAAATACCTGCATTCTCACTAGGAGATGTTAATCGCAAAAACATGCGCTTTATCTGCAGTTTTTCTTTCAAAGCAAAGAAACAATTTCTAATCGAATATGAAAGACGCAATAGCATAAGACTGGTCGAAAATTGATAGACAAATTGCGATAATCGTTACCGTCTCACCCAACGGCCCGTGAATTGGCCAAAGACAACCTTGCTCGCAAATGTGAATCAAACTTTATTTTTTTGTTGCCTTATAAGGAAACGGTCTTTTCAGTATACAAGCACAGCATTGAAATCAGTAAGCATTGCGCTACCGAAACATTGCCAATAGTTTAAAGGAAAACCTTTGTTCGAAGAAAAATTTTCTCCGTGAAACATAAATTTGGCCCAGATTTTACAGCGTCATAAAAAGGTTATAGTTAATAGCAGGTCATGCACTGCTCTAGCCAGGGATTCAACTGTGGAATATTCACTGACACTCCTAGTAAAATTACAAAAAAGAACACGGCAGATGACTCTGATGTAACCGTCAAAAAAAAAAATAACATTGACGAGGATCATGAACAAATTGACTGGACAATGGTATCCACTGTGAGAACCAGACGTAGTCGCGACCAAACTCTGTTATGATCAACTTCTGTTCCTCCTTAATTTTTCAAACAATCATGTCGGTCCGGTAGAGGACGGTCGCGTAGAAACGGCATAATCTAATGATTGCCAAACAAACTATGAACACTGGTGAATACAAGCGTCTGAGAACTTTGATTTTACGAGTTCTCAGCCTGATAACCATGTCCTTTTGAACCACTAAAAAGTAGTGAAATGAAAACGATGATTGTAATGCCATATTTGCACTCAATTCCGGCCCGAATTTTGCTGCACTTGTACTTGAAACTCACCTGGACGGGCTCGCATTCTTCTCAACAATGAAGACAAACATGATACCTATCTAAGATTAAGTAGACCAAAGAAATATCACTAACATTTGCAGGCGGTGTGCATGCTGAATCAATAGTTATGTGATCAGCAGTAGTGGCTATTGGTATCTCTGCTAAATCCTTTGGAATGTGATGAGGATCAGTTGCGGGAAAGCTGAAAACACAAGTCTTTGCTGCAAATCTGTAATAGAATTTTGAAACATCTTCCAAGTGCATAATATTCAATTCTGAGGAAAACCGTAATACTCTAATATTCTCCATTGATTGGTAGAGATTGCTTTGAGAAATATGAAATTTAGGTTTGCAAATCTGCTAACAAGAAAATCAATAACTTCTTGATCATAAAAATTTGTCATGAAATAAAAAAAACCATTTTTCGAGTTTCACGAATTGTCAGTGAAGGAGGCGAAACTCGTTGAAATGCTAAATTATTGAGTTAGTTATCAATTTCGAGCTTTCGGTTTATTAACAGGGAATATGTGATTGATTTGCTACAAGTGATTGATAGCTAAGTGAGTGTTGAAAATGTGAATAGAAATAGCAGCTTATAGAAGTTTTTTTGGGGCGGAACTCACTTTGGCCAAAGGTGCGTTGACCCGTTAACCATTTGCCAATATCCAATGTTGGAAGGAACTGAAATAATAACTCAAGAACGAATCGTAATATTTATCGCAGACTTATTGCGTTAACGATGGACAACTGGTTGTAAAGGTGAGGTTTATAATGGCTACAATACAGTGCTGTTGCTCATGCCATTGACTACTCGTAAATCAGGCAACGAGTTTGGTAACAGTGTTATCAGTCTACGCAATTATGTCAAGATCACAGACATCTATTGTCAAAAAAATATTTTACTTTTCCGTCATATAAGCATTGCTTCGACCCTTCAGAAAATGCTTATTTTGCGCTTGCCTCTTACGATTAAATAATCGCTCGATAACTTGAATCAAAAGAATTCCACGGTGTATTCCATCTCTAAAAAAGCCTTGTAATTGCGCTAAAAGATCACAACTAGATATATTTCTTACTCACAGATTTCTTGTTGACCAAAGTTTTTCCTCCAAGAATCTAGCAATCAATCGATAAAGCAAATCTCAAGAATTCTGATAATTTATTTGATTTTTGAATTTGACTACGCATTACGCTGTAACGGCGAAAAGAAGATTGGGTTTTGCAATATTGAATAACTTCTTTTATCCTCCTCCCCAATTCGATGCCTTGGAAAAAGCGTATTATTTGATCGTTTCAATGTTCAAGCAGCCAATCGATTACAAAAATCGTAGAAATTTCAGTGGTGATAATGTTTTTAAAAAAGTTTTTGTATGCCTGATAATCATTATTTGAGCCACGCATGTCAGTGGCCTGTCAATGAGGGCTGAGTTATAGAGCCCCATACACGTGTTTCGATCTTGCGATCTCGTCAGTCGGGCAGAGTTACCCTTCCTCGTCTTTTGCTAATCTCTGTGGGTGCTCCAGTCCCCACAATAAGAGTTAGCGACGACGTACGTTTTACACTCTATGTTCAGTGAAGAACTCACCAAACACAGAGTTTTGTACACTCGAATGCTCGTGGCTAGTATATTTAATATAACATATCTTTCATTTCGAGTGTTTTCTTAAGACCACAGCTCAAATTTCAATATGCCTGATAATCATTATTTGAGCCACGCATGTCAGTGGTCTGTCAATGAGGGCTGACTTATAGAGCCCGATACACGTGTTTCGATCTTGCGATCTCGTCGGTCGGGCAAAAAGAAAAGTTTTTGTATTGCACTGAAAGGGCAAAAATATATTTTTGTCACTCATTCAAAGATTTTCGCTGACCAAATCCTTACCTTTGGGGTTTTAGTAATTAATATAGATTATATATTAAGAATTTCAATGATCTACTTGTGCAGAATATCAAACTCGTGTCACGCTGTAACAGCCGAAAGAAGATTGGACTGCGCAAAGCTGAAAATTGAGCGTCGAGTGCGAAACCCAGTTTTCTTTTGGTTTTTATGAAACACTAAAAAATCCGTCCAGAAAACTAAATGCATTATTGGAATTCTTGAAATTTGTTCTAACTTTAGCTTTTGAAACTTTTGAAGAAACTCCCTGGTCAGCGAGAAATAATTCAATGAGGAACAAACAATTGCTTTTGCTCTTTCAGCACAATAACAAGGCCTTTTTGAAAGTGAAATGCACCATTCCAATTCTTTTCATTTGAGCTATCGAGTAATTGTTCACAAATTTAGTAAGGCACAAAAAATTAGTTTTTTCCTAATGAGTCAAAGTGAATAAAGGATAGTTTAAGTGATCCCAATATTCTTTTTTTCTGCTACAGCGTAATGCCAGGTCCATCAAAGAAACTAAATAAATGATTGGAATCCTTGAGGTTTGATCTAACGGTTGGCTGGTAAAACACTAAACGAAAAACTTTGATCGGCGAGAAATCTCTCAGTGTGGAACAAAATTTTATTCTCACTCTTTCAACACAGTAAGAAGGCTTTTCAAAGGTGAAATATACCTTTCAAATTCTTTTGATTTACGTCATCGAACGATTATGTGAACATTGAAAAGACCAAGAATTACGTTTTTTGCAAGAGGTTGAAACTGAGCTTGTGTAACAGAAAAGTACTAAATAATTTATATTTTGCATGACACTGTACCCGTTTCAACTCTAATGTTTGCATAACATGAATTATCTAGAGTTGGAGATCGAGTAATTCATCAGAATCCAATCACAACTTAGAAAATTCCTTATCTAGAAAATCATTGGTTCGAAGAAGCGGTAAAAGCCCATCATAAATGTCACACTTCCAGTTGAATGGCAGCATTTCACAAGAGAAGTAAAAGCAGATGGAACGAATTCTTTTCCACCTGCTTCGAAGGTGTGTGACTCCAGGACGGTTGCAACAAGATATATCTTCTGATGGTAGAGCCGAGTGCTTAGAAGAAAGATATTCAGACAAATGACAATTCAGAGTCTTCATCACCAACTTCTATTTGCTGTCGTAACCGATGCTGACCAGACACATTTCTCGCAGTTGTCTACATAACGATTCAATCTGTCATGTGCTCTTATATCACTTTATATCAACAAAGGAAACACATAAGTTCCGCATCAGTTTCTACACTTGTGCGTTATTCTTCTTAATTCTGACGGCATTCACCTCGATCATCTCCTATATGCCCTAAGAATACCTCACCCTAGCTTCTCGACAGTTCAATCTGCTCATCTACATAGGCTGTTGTCAATGCTTATTTCCATTGATCAATTGAACTCACCAATAAAGAGTGAATATGGTAAAAACTTCAACGTCCCAGTACGTCGTTAACATCACCTTTATCTCCTACTAAGACACTGCAGTAACAACAGAACCAGCGATCGTGCTTAAACGAATTACTTCCACAGGTTCTTTTATAGTGACTAAACTGATGAGTCCTTAGCACTGTATGGAAACCCAGCAGCAATTAACAAAGTTAATGTTTAGAAGATCTAGCAGATAAACCCGTAGAAGTATATTTGGACTGTGAGGATATCACAGCAGTTATACGAACGTCATTCTATTACACAGTCAACTATGTATGGAGAAAGTGGCCTTCTAACAATCAACATTTCTTCATATTCCAGGTCTAATTGAGAACAAAGCTCTGGAGAGTGTTTTTAGCCATAAGAGGAAAAGTGGACAGTTCAACAGTTGAGAACGAGAAGGCGGCTATATAACTTTAGACTACTGAGTGGCATTTTACCATGATAGAGACACAACTGGATTAAGCTGCCAATTGACCGAAACGAATTAACATGACGAACACCAACCGTAACCTTTCAGTCACACATGCGATCGCTCTAGATTTCTTACGACGGAATATATCGATCGAATCAAGTTATTAAGTGTGAGCAACGATAGGATTCGCCTTGGCCACTTGTTTGACATGTTAAAGCTTTATCCTCATTGAAAATAACAACCACTTCGGTTTATTAAATAGAACAATGCTTGAGAAATCGCACTACCTGATATACATGAAGCTGAGCGATTTTCACGGCCATAATTGATGTTTAAAGGCGGTCCGCATTCAATAGAATTATCTAAAAAGAGAATTTTGTGACTAGTGAATACAAATCTCTAATGTGAGTGGCACAATATAGTCTTATAGAGATAGTATCAGATATCATCGGCTTTTGTCTACATGACTGTGATTTGATTCTTTGCAGTTTTTAAAAATGTCACCATCATAAGTCTGTGTTTTTGCTGCAAGAGCTAATCATTACTTGAAAAAGTATTTTGCTGTTACAAATAGAGATGTAAAGTTGCTCAAAATATTCGAAAAATAAAGGAACAACAAAGAATAGAAACAGCAATTACCTGTTATTGAGTGCTTCGTGTCCATAACCACCGGAATGGTTTGATAGCAGCTCCTGAATGAGGCTTACGAGGGTGCCGGACTTAATGAAAACAGTGTAGATTATCAAGACTAAACGGGATTCGATGCGGCAATCAAGTCATGACACGTTCAGGGCGCGTGATCACGAGGAAACAGAGCTTTCCTATCCTTAACTTGCAATGTTCTGAACTCATACACTGCTCATCGTTTGTTACCACGTGCATGTGAGCCTCCATATCAAGCAATCAATTTTTCTGTATTGTTGTTTTGAATTTTGTTTTTTTAGGCAAGTAGCTTTCAAATACGAAGAAGTATGTATACCACGCATTCACGATTTTCTGTATGTAACTGAACATAATTGTACTAGAGACGAAATTCTAAATATGGAAGGAACGATATAGACCATTGCTAGGTTGGTTTCAAATCAATTTAACACTTAGCTTTTATTCTGTCGAATCGCATAAGTCATATGTATAGCTTCGATCTCTCTCGTCCACATTCTCTTGCATTTTTGCGGTGGTACAGTATAGAAATGAAATTGGGAGCGAGTATGCACCATATGCCCGTATTTTTGATAGATTTTTTGTCATTCTGTGTTTAGTGATTCTTCTAACTTTACGTCGAACCTTAGAATATGAAAGCCGTTCACATTGCTTCAGATGGCTTTTCTTGATTGTTCACTGTCCTCTACTCTGTCATCTCATATTGCATGCGTAGCTGCACATTCAATACTTCGAAATTGTGCGATACAGCTTATGATAGCGAGACCATGAGGTTTGTTTTGAATACTCTGACCATAATGCGAATATTCTGCGTTAAAAATAGTAAGTTGGTAAGATGTGGAATTGATGTTTTACTACGAGGAAACAAATCATTGGAACGATTCTTTGTCCACACTCAAAAAATGTTATAAAGTTATTAATGTCTAGTGTGCTGCTGTGACACAATCAAGGCTAAGCTGTTTGCTAAATCAGGTAATGCCAATACTGTACCCTTAAAATAATTTAGCATTCTAGTTATATTTTTAGGAAATCAACAGGTAATACAGCTGAAGAAACGGAAGCTTTTGCAACGATGTTTGCAGGAGTGTTCTTGAAGCTTTTTGCACTACCAAATCTTGTAGCTGTCCGTGAGCAATACTCAACATTCAGTGTCTTAGATGTGTCCCAGCTTTGCAACAACGACATCAAAATACTTAATGACCTTTATCTTGAAGACTTATCGCTGTTTTCTCGATCATCTCCCTGGTGAACGCAAGTTCTCTTCTTGGTGATCCATCTCTGACTATTTAAATAGTTGGCAAGGGAAACTGTTCTTCCATCTTTACTTAGCGTGTATCATGTCACGTGCTTGAAAGGGAATGTCTTGCATTTGAATATGAAATACTTCAAGCTCTATGAATCATACTTGTTTTTGATTGGAGCATACGAGCGTTCGTATTGGTTTTTTTTTCGTTTCTTTTGGTTTATATCAAAATCTAAACTGTATACTAACAGCTTTCGCAGTTATAAGGCTATATTTTAATTGTTGAAAATGTTCGTGCTCATTAATATCATGAGACTGCACATCCTTTTTGGACTAAATCTGTCTGTTGCAGCCCTATTTATTGGTTTGTTGAATGCACGATTTTTTTCTAATTGAATATTCTTGCCTCCACATCTGCGTATTGCCGATGTTATTGACTGGATGCATTGACAAAGGATCGATTTATTCCAAAGCTTTTTGTAATTAGAGATATCATTTCAAATTGATGGTAGGTGTAAGAGACGTGGAACAATAAATCATGCAGTGAAAAGCAGACCAAATTTTATATTTAACGACACGGTTTTCCGACAACTTGTACACATAATTATAAAAAGATGTTCGTTGAAGGAATATATATATATATATACATGCATATATACACACATACGTATACATTTTATATATATATATGTATGTATATATATATATATATATTGTTTCTAGTATTATTTCTCTCGTCAGTGTACTTGCCTTAATATTGGAGACAGAAAACGTTGATCATTACCGGAAGAATACAAATTCTATGATATGATTATTGCATGAAAAGAAGTGTAAAAAAAATTTACACGCATTGAAAGAGGTCAACATACTGTCAATTCAAAGGACATTTCGCCGTCCGTTATAATTATGCAACCACTGCTAAAGCAATATTGAATTTGGACATAATTTCGAATTGGTGAAGAAATTAAGCAACGATAAATATAATAATATATTTATGTGTTAAGGATTAGCGTAAATGTAAACTACGGATTTTTGAACTGCACCAATGGCAGGGTAGAAAAAGAAGTGATTTGAACATAACCGAGCTGCTTTAAGCCATTTTTGCATTGTATAGTTCTATATCAGGGATATAAGCTAGGTCCAGCTTGAAATTCTGTTACAAGTTCAATGAAGAGGTTTTGTGCTCGATTTCGAGATCTGAATCTTTCAAAAGGCTAAATGTCTATTCTGAATATATGGAACTTTTAGTTAAGTTAACCTTGCGTTTTAGCCCCTTAAGGATCATACGGTACGTTTCGCACCATGTCACGCGACTTCAAATCTCACACAACTACTGCAATGACGACGTCACGCTCCGTGAGAGAAGCAGAGCATTCCGTGCGAGCAGATCAAATATAGTGCTAAAGTGCTCTAGTTTATCTATTGAAAAATATGAAGTGAAAAGAAGGCATGACATACACGCTGTGTGCATGTGTTTTCCCACGAGACATGTACGCTGAGCTGTCTATGAGCGTATTTGAAGATCCGTGGAACGATGAATGCGAGGAAAAGATCAAAGGTTCTGACGGAAAATGATCATTATGAAATGGTGGGATTTTATTAGAAAGGCCTCTGGAGATAATCTTAACAAAAAAAACGTCTGTAAGTTCATTGTTCTGTCTATATTTTCTTGGTTTTAACGAGAACACTACATTGCTAAGAAACGAACCATATTTCCAGCAGATATATAGCATTTATATCCTTTTTTCTAGTCAATGTTCATGTAGTCATACGATAGGCTGAGAAATGTCAATTTTCACACTAAGCTTGATTTTTGGGTTGACCTTCACAGTACACTTTACTTGGCATTTTAGCACTCTATTTGATCCGTAATCATAGTGTTCTTTTAGTCTTTTTTCAGTGTACGAATTTCAGTACTTGTAGCATTCAATTCGTTTTTTGTCTTCTTCCTGAACAGTGTAGAATGCGGGTAAGCAAATTTCCCTGTAATCTCAGGGATAGCCCTGCTGTGGCGTACTTTAGACCGTTGCTGTTGATTGCCGGAGGGAGGTGGGGAGAGGGGGTTGGTGGGGGTGGAGCTCTACTTCACGCGCTCCGCGATAAGCATCAGAACCACTCGGCCACAGCACCCCCCACTACTGTATACTAATGGAAAAGATTAGCGTCTTGCTTTCGAGAGGATTTTTTTCTCTTCACAGAAAATTTTTTAGTGTTAGAAAATTCGGATTATGAAAAGAAATTCATGGCTACAAAAAGAGGGAAGTTAGTGAGCAGACTTCATAACTTATTTGGAGTAGATTAACGCCCTCTAGCTAATTTTCAATGAAGAGCGCACGTGGCGCACTGGTTAGGTGCTCTGCGTCGCATAAAAGGTAGATGATTCGATATCACGTTCATGGCACACCGAACCATCTATCCCTCCGGAGTCGGTAACAGGCCATGGAGTTTTCATGTACTGATAAAACTTCCAGAGCTACCTACAAATGGGTTCATTAAAGTCATTCGTAGAGGTGAGAGCTGGACGAGGTACAGGAAGTCATCTTGAGAGCGCAGTGGATTAGAGCACGTGAAATGATAAATGTTGCAGCAATGACTATTGTTTATAGTTCATATTGATCCAAGAATTCTGTAGATTACCTCACTATGACACGCATTTCAATACAAACACAAACTCTAAAAAAGAGACGTGGTAAAGAATGATTGGGAATGTTTATAAAATTGTTCCTTGCAATGACCTCCCAAAAAGACGATCGAGCAGCTGAATTTCATTTGAAGAAATCAACTCTTGCCACTTGTACCAAGCTCCTGTCGTTAGTGAGTGCGCTTTTTAGTCCAGCTCTAGTACACTCCACTAATTTCCGACATATTTACCTGGCCTCCGCTAGACCAAAAAACGCGGATACCACTATACTTTTTGTATGAGGCGAGTTCATGTTTGAAATTGAGCTTAACAACTCCTTAAGTATAGTTTCTTGGCTTTCAAACTTTGAAAGCATTTGAATCTCACACCTTTGAAGATTGGAGAAAGCCAACTGTTAGCCGAGTAAAAGCCAAAGAGCCAATGAGAGACCATAGCTGAAGCGATAAATCTAGCAACTGGTTCTTGGTAAAAAATATCACCTGTAACACCTGTCGTCCCGTTGATCGTCGAGTGACTCGAGCGGGTACCAGCAACTCTTCCATTTTTCCCTATCGCGTGCAAGAGTAGCCCAGTGGGTCCTCCTCGCTCCAGGAATTCGCTGAGCATCATATCTTTCTTCCATCGCTTTCGTGAAGAAATCGGACCAACGGGTCAGTGGTCTTCCTTTAGAGCGCTTGACGTCCCGAGGAATCCAGTCGGTAACGGCTCTCGTCCATCGGTTGTCGTTGAAGCGCATCACGTGTCCGGCCCACCTTATTTTCGATATCCTGGCGTGTAGAACGGCGTCTCTGATTTTCGATCGTTGACGTAGGTTCGGAAGTTCGGATCCTTTGTCTCATTTGCGAAATACGAGATACTCCTAGCATCGACCTTTCGACTGCGCGTTCGATAACGGCAAGTGATCTTTCATCCTGCTTACGTAGCGACCAGGTTTCTGCTGCATACGTTAGCGCAGGGATAATTGTCGAGTTGAAAAGGTGGGCACGGAGTCGGATGTTCTTTGTCCTCTTCACTACATCTTCGATGCTCTTAAACGTTCCCCAAGCCGCTCGTTTCCTCCTGCTCAATTCTGGGGCTAGGTCGTTCATCATGTTGGTTTCACGACCTAGATAGATGTAACTGGAGCATTCAGAAATTGTCGTTCCGTTGAGCGTGAATGGGGCATTAGAAACCCATCCGTTCCTCATGAACATTGTTTTCGTTAGATTCAGTTGAAGACCGATCTTTCTACAGGCGTTATCGAAATCAGTCAACATTCGTTCCGCTTGGCTGATGTTTGGTGTTATGAGAACGATATCGTCAGCAAAGCGAAGATGGTTTAATTGTCGACCGTCAATTTTCACTCCCATTTCGTCCCATTCCAGAAGGGCTATGGAGAAAATCATCCACCAGTACTACTCAAATCTCTTCGCTAGCCATGTTCTCTTACCGTCATATAAATTGAAAGAGTACGAATATGTCGTTCCACCGGTCCTTCCTTCCGAAATTCGACATGCTATATTGTCGGTGAAAAACAGAACAACACCCGGTCCAGACAGGATTAGACCAGAACACCTGAAGAACCTGCCGCCAGCTCTCATCAACACCCTGGCTCGGCTCTTCACTCGCTACCTGTCAGAATGAAAGGTCCCTATTCAATGGAAAACCAGCAAGACCGTGTTGTTGTTCAAAAAGGGAGACCTTCACGACATAGGCAATTATCGCCCAATCTGCTTGCTGTCCGTTGTCTATAAACTCTTTACTCGAGTCATCCTAAACAGGATTGACAGAACACTGGACGAAGGACAGCTATACGAACAAGCAGTGTTCAGAAAAGGATTTAGTACCATGGACCACATCCACACGATCACAAGACTCACTGAAGTTTCGCGAGAGTACAAAGAACCACTCTGTCTCACTTTTATCGATCTGAAAAAAGCCTTTGATTCAGTGGAAACAGAAGCGGTTATAGAGGCTCTGGATAACCAGGGCGTCCCTACTCGGTACATAATGATCCTTCGTGAGCTTTATAAAGATTTCACGACCAGAATATCTCCATTCTACAACAATATCTCCATTGACTTAAGAAGAGGGGTTCGACAAGGCGATACAATATCGCCAAAACTATTCACTGCCACCCTGCAAAACGTCATGCGAACATTAGAATGGGACGAAATGGTAAAAAGTAGCCTCGAGTAAATCTGGAGGTCTTCATTACAGAGACTAACATTCTTTGACTTTGAACTCGACTAATGTTCGGTTTCCGGTAAAACAGACAATCTTTCTGCACTTATTGATCCCAGAGCAATGCGCTTTGAATTCGACTCCATAAAATATAGTTAGACGTGATCGAATGCATATTTGATTCTTACAATGACTCACAGTGGCCTATGGCTGTGGCCGAGTCAGTGCTGCTAAGCTACCAAACAGCTCTAGACCAATTCACCGATCACGGATGCATGAAAGGCTTGGCGAGCCATAGTCTTAGCATGGAACCATCAGCAACGTCTGCATCGCAGGACACTACTAACCTCCTCATTTCTCTTAACTATCCATGTGGTTTCTGTAGCAATGACATTTCACAAGTGCACTCCGTCAACTACAAGGTTGCCAAATAGGGCAATTAACTCTTTTCTAAATAGGCTAACGATCTCTGGAACTGGGTCTAACTGTAGTTTCTCAGTCATATAAAGTTTGGGGCCATTAATTTTTTTATCTTTAATTATACTGGTACTTCTAATGTACGTGTGCGCTACATTTTCTTCTATATATCTTTCTATGTCTTTGATGCATATGCAACACTCTTCACCTGTCAATATCGAATGCTCTAACCTGGCTATCCTCGAAATATCAAGGAGTTGGGCTCTACTACTATCCCACAACCTTCATAGTGAAGACAAAAACAAATAAAATATTGGAAGTACTGATTTGCACAATGAAAAAAACTCTGATACGGATAATATAAAGCCAATGTGATTGTAACACAGCCTTTGTATAGGGGAAAAAGACTCATCCTTCATCCAATCATGTGCTGAAAGCATTTAGTGATAAAACTCACTCATGTTTAATGCTCTTCTGGCTAAAATTACCCCCTGGGTTGCCAGTAGGAATCGAAAAAAAAATAAGGAGCATCATATCTTACTTCTATCGCTCTCGCGAAGAAAGCGGGCCATCGGAGGGTGGTCCTCCTGTAATGCGCTTGATATCCCGAGGAATCCAATCGGTAACGGCTCTCGTCTATCGCTTCTCGTTGAAGCGCATCACCTGTCCGCCTCACCTTATTTTCGATATCCTGGCGTGTAGAAAGGCGTCTTTGATCTCCGATCGCTGACGTGGGTTGGAACTTCGGACCCTTCTTCAATTTGCGAGATAAGGGATACTTCCAGCATCGACCTTTCGACTGCACGTACAATAACGCCAAGTGATCTTTTATCCTGCTTACGTAGCGACTATGTTTCTGCTGCATGCGTTAGGGCAAGGACAATCGTCAAGTCGAAAAGGAGAGCACGGCGTCGATGTTGTTAGTCCTCTTCACTACATCTTCGACGCTCTTGAGCGCTCCCCGCTCCCTAAGCGAGGCTGCATGTTTCCTCCTACTCAACTTTAGAGCTAAGTCGTTCATCATATTGATTTCAAGATCTAGATATACGTAATTGAAGTATTCGGAAATGTTCGCTTCGTTGAGCGTGAGTGGGGCACTCAAAACCTATCCGTTCCTCATAAACATCTTTTTCGTTAGATTTGGTGGAATTTCAATCTTTCCACAGGCGTTGTCGAAATCTATCAATATTCGTTACGCTTAGCTGATGCTTGCTGCTACAAGGACGATATTATCAGCAAGGCAAAGATGACTCAATTGTTGACCGTCAATTTCACTCCCATATCGTCCCATTCTAATTTTCGCATGACGTTTTGAAGGGCTGTAGTTCAATAATTTTTGGCAAAATTGTATCGCCTTGTCAAAGCCCTCTTCTTTCGTCGATGGTAATATTGTTTCGCGAGAAGGAGTGAAATACTCCTTTGTTGCGGAAAAACCTTGTGCGAAGAACCACAAGTTTTTGCAGGAAAACCATCAAGTACTGCATATTTTTCGTTCGTTTAATGTTGTCACTCAGCATTGATTATCTTCGAACGTACGAGTTCAAATGTGGTCGACTGAATATAATGTGAGTCTACTCAACCTTTTCAAGCTCTAAAGAATAAAAATCTTTTCAAAATTTAGTCAGTATTGTAGCTCATTTTGTCTAATCATATCAAGAGGACACTGACGAAAGATTACTCGGTGAGTGATTATAGGAGCTATTGCCGCTCTGAACTGTGTCATATTCAACGACTATGGAAAGAAGAATGTTTTTAGCCTAAACGAGGTTGGTACGCCAGGGTCATACACCGGTGTTTCGGAGATTCGTTCTCCTCGTCAGTGACCCTCGCCCCACATTATGCCCTGCATTGTAGCAAGGAGGGAGGCGTAAGTGGTAAGTGGTGATGGCATAGTGTGCAATGACACTGGTTCATCACCATCAGTCGATGGTTTCGGCTCGTAGACCAAAACTAATCCATTAAATCGACTGTTTCTAAAACCTCGCAATAAACATTCAAAATAATTCCAAAAAAAGAAGAATGTTTTTAGCTTAAACGAGGTTGGTACTTAGGCTGGTTAAGGCTAAAAACATTCTTCTTTTTTGGAATTATTATGAATGTTTATTACGAGGTTTTAGAAACAGTCGATTTAATGGATTAGTTTTGGTCTACCAGCCGAAACCATCGACTGATGGTGATGAACCAGAGTCATTGTACACTATGCCATCACCACTTACCACATACGCCTCCCTCCTTGCTACAATGCAGGGCTTAATGTGGGGCGGGGGTCACTGACGAGGAGGACGAACCTCCGAAACACCGGTGTATGACCCTGGCGTACCAACCTCGTTTAGGCTAAAAACATTCTTCTTTTTTTGGAATTATTTTGAGTGTTTATTACGAGGTTTTAGAAACAGTCGATTTAATGGACTATGGAACGTGTTCAAGGAGACTAAGATGCAAGAAACATTCGACTTTTACGATCTGAGCGTGCGCGACATTTGGGATTCGGTTGTGAAGCAGTCATATTCAAAGCTTTGACGAATGATCAGGAAATGATGACGACCTGTTTTACTCTCACAAAATGAGGGATAAGAATGCGCAATAAGAGCTGGAAGCATGCCCGTTTTCGAAGAATGTCGTTTTTCTTAATCGAAAAATACGGATTGTTAGTACCCATAGGCGTATTCGTTAGTAAAAATACAGTCTAATATTTTTTTGGCAACATGCGATTCTTTCTTGACGATGGGATGTCCCATCCACATAAATTTGACTATACAGCTGCCAACAGGACCAGCCGTGAAGTTTAACTACCTAACTACCACAAAAGCTAAGCTTAATTTTCTCTTGTTGATAAAGTGCACTACAAAGGCGTTTATAGAAATTACGCTCACCACTGAAGCCTCCATTACTTCAACTGTCGAATGGCCAATATTAGTTTAATGAAAGAGCGGAGATGCCCCACTGATGAAGCAAGCTACACCGTGATGCATACGTATGGCTTTGGCGTATTAACTCCGAAAAGGCTCTAAAAATTCTGACGGACGGTACTGAATGTTTAAAGAGAGGTTGAAAAACATTCGATGAGATTGATTTCTACATATTCACTACCCTCAGCAGTCTATCGACTGTGAGAAAAAAAAATGGAGATACTACAATATCGCTTGCTATCACCAGAATTAATATCTCCCCATCCCTGCTATAAAGTACGGCTCAATGTGGGGTGTGGGCCACTGATGAAACGAACGATATCGCCGAAACGTACTTTTGGTTCTGACGTCACCCTGAGAACAGTCGGTGGGATGGATTTTACTAATATAAGGACAGAAATTGCTTTCAAATTTGAGTACAAAAGTTGATTGAAGGAAAAGTCATGACTTTCACCAGAATTTGATTTGAAGATTCTATATCAAACCAAAGAACTTCAGTTAGCTATTCGTCCTCTAGCATTTCATATTGTCAGGACTGTAAAGGCGGAGTGCTTGTGATGCAGGGCTCAGCGTCAGCAACGCTAAAGAACAATGTACTCAGAAAGATGAGAGATAGTCGGCGAGCACGCTTACGTGCAAGGAGCCAGCTGACCTCTACGAACTATTCATGATCAGTCTTACACCACTGTGCGTCTTGCATAACATAAGAGTGAGCGAAGACAGACGCAACTCTTTGATTAACCATTCGCATACTTTTGTAGAATTATCGGCCTACAGAGTGTGGAAAGGCGAATGGATAAATGAATAAAGGATAAAGCTCTCGGCGTTGATCAATCTCTGAGGGAGGCGCCATGCATTCGACTTCAATTTTTAACTTCGTGAGGTGATTGAATGCATATCTGGCCTGTACAGTGACTCGCGGTGGCCTCCGCTGAACCGAGTCAGTGCTGCTTATCCTTCCAAACAAGTCTGAGACCTGTCCGGTACCAATCTACCGACCCCGGAGGGATGGACGGCTTGGTGAGCCATGAGCGCGAGATCGAACCACTGACCTCGTGTGCGACGCAGAGCACCTCTAACCACTGCGCCACATGCGCTCTGGATAAATGAATATTCTAAACAAAAGGTCCCGGGCGCCTGACTCTGATGACGACGGAGGTGTTCAGAGCAACGTAATGCTCACGTGCATGAAATCAACTGGCCTCTTCGAACTCTACATGTTCGATGTTTGATAATGAATGTAGAACGGGCAAATATCTATGACTATCAGTATAATGATGGGTTGAAAAAGACAATCTCACTCTTACAAAACAGGCGACAGAATGGGCAGTATGAATTGGAAACATTTCATTTTCCCTGGACACAGTTTTACAATTAAAAACAGGGATTCCTAGGACGCAAGGCATATTTCTCACTAGAGATGGCCTTTTGAAATCTTCTCAGTAATATGCCGTCTTCCCATGACGATGTAATGCTTACATGATCGCATCACTACTGTCTAACAACCAACAATCACAGCTATAATGTTAAACAACGGGCTGACTGCAGCAAAAACGTGGAGTATTTTTGTTCTCGTTAGTACTGTAACTAAAAAGGTGTTCCAAAAAACCAAACTGACTATTGAGATCTCCATTTCTAAGCTTTCGAATGACCACCAATAGTATAGTGAAAGGGCAGGAAGTACTATCTGTTGACTGCCAGAATTACAATTTCTATGCAATAAGTGTAGATTGTTCGTTGGCGATATCTTAAAATAAGAGCGAATTGTCGCTGACTGATAAAATAGCAAAAACATGTCGTTAATTGTTGAATGATTTTTTAGGCAAAAGAATTGATTGCTCAGGATCAGAATTATGCATCTCTTTCTGCAGCTGTACTCGTTAAACTAATGAGTGTTAACACTATCAGGGCGTACTCTGGCTACACTCTCAAATCGTCTTCCGAAAAAAATTTAGAAGTCGTACATGGCATAAAAATGTGTTTGTGAATGGCATAAACAAGTTCATAATTACCTTTGCAGCATGAACCTATCTTATCGTTTCGATAAACCATTTTGAACTTCATGCAACGAACGGCGAATGCAAATTGTTATCCGTTTTTATTGGTAGATCGCACTTGCAGGTTACATCACAAACCGAACTCTGTGTTGAAATCGGCACTTCTCAAACTATTGAAGGATTACAAAGCCTTTCTTGGGTTTCGGGGATTGAGGTTTCAAACTTGTGTGCGAAAATAATAACTTCCAGCTCAGAGTTTTCTCCATTGTATATGTATGCCCCATGCGAGCTAAGAAAGTGCTCTCAATACCAATATGCTTCTCATTTTCGTGTTATGAGCGCAAAATGTGGTCTACGTTTTCAGGCAAGATGTTCGTCCCGATGGAGGGAATGTGGCGAAGGGGCTATAGATGCTCTGCATCGCACGCTAGGTCGGTAGATCGATCTCGCGCTCGCGCTACACCAAGCCATCCATCTCTCCGAGATCGGTCAATTGGTATCAGACTGGTCTTGGAGATTTCAAATGGATTCTGAAGTTTCAACGAAATTCACATTTCTATCGAATGACTACTGAATAAACTGGCGGTAACAAAAACAAATATCAAATATCGTTCTTTTTAATCTACTTCATTGACTTTTAATGCAGGTACAATTGAAGGGTTCCGCATTTTTCCATTCAGATCATCACATGCCGTTATTAGAGCAATCTATCCTCAGTTGAGCTTCAGCACAAACATCGTTCTCACTTGCTGAAAGAAATAGTGGGGTAACGTGCCAAAACTGACAGGCCTTCCAAAAACCAAGAGCCAGACTTCAAGAGAACAAGACAATGATCGCAGAATTACCCTACAAAGAGATCTGGGAAGACTCAGAGGTGAAATATTTAGATGTAAACTAGTAGAAAAAAAGCGGAGGCACTAATATCAGGATTTTCAGCAGGAAATTAGCATTCAAAAGTTGCCTCAGAGAGACATTGACACTGTCCAAGAGCATGCATTGGCTGCCCCCTTGTTCCGTCTTCAGTTGGTTGTACAACACCCACTCAGCCCATTTGCTACTCTTTCCAAAAAAGCAATTACTTGGGCCGTAAACAAACATTAACTAGAACTAGGCTAGCGGAGACACACTACTACTCAATGTTGGCAGTGCCAAATGTGAATGCTTTTCTCCTTTCCTCCTTGATATTTCATGTGTTCGGATGTTTCAAAAGCCAGTGAATTCTCTAGTGCAAATGAACAAGTAGTCAAAAACCAACTCTTTTACCATTGTATAATTCTAAAATCGATGAAATCCATTAGTATTGGGATCACCGCATTCTACAAAATATCCAAAATGATCACAGTGATTGAAAATGAGAAAACGATGAGTTATTCAGTGAAACCGATCTAACCGTTCCCGAAGTTTTGTTATGCCAGTTACAAACATATATTTCGCCGAATTCATTCTCTTCTTCAATACCAAACGCCCACGATACAAGCGCCTTTTGTGTTATTTCATTAGATTACAAGTTCCTCATCCAGGATTTTTTTCTTGCGAGCACACAGCGGTCTACCAATTTTACTAATACATTCATACTCGCACGCTGTGCAAAAAATTACGTACACCGAAAAAGAACTCATGCAATCACCGTCTTTACCATCGGATTCGGGCAGCTTCGTATGCTATCAGATGATACGGAAGAGTTTGTGGAAAAGAGTAATTGTTAGCGTTTCAATCCTTGTTATAGTTTTCTTGACCCGTTTTAGCATTGCATTATAATGGCTTTATAGCGGTGCAACACATGGTGCAATAAAAGTTGTACGCATTACGTTCGACCGTTGTACTCGATTAAAAACCAACAGTTGAAAGAAAGCTTATAAACGGTAGACTGGAGCTGCTTCCCACAGGTGTCTTCATTGTCTGATCCAAATATATAAAATATCACATTTGGCTCTGCCGACGATCCATGTAGGCTACTTGAAGTTTCTTTGTCTTCAAAAACGCTGAATATAAGCAGTGTATAATTTCGTGAACTAGGGGAAAAGTGACTTCCCCGACATAGCACTAACATGTTTATGTCAGATTTTTTATGAAAAAAAAATTAACTTGATACATGCGTGAACGAAGACTCGCATGGTGGATTTAATCTACATTTAATCACATCTGCGATGTTACGAGCGATCTCGACCAGATTCGTCATCAACAAGAGGTGGATGGGGGGACGCCGAAGGTTTATCATTGAACAGAGAAGAAAATCTTTGTTCTGTTTGAGCTCTTTTATCAACACTCAAGAATGATTGAAATTTCCCTGAAACTCGTAGCACCGAATCTCTATTTAGGTGATAATAGGTGATACAGTTCTTACAGAAAAGATACTGCTGATTAACACTAATGTTCTTTAGACAATTGTTGCTCCATTTCCGAATTTCGTTTGGTTTCACAACACACCAGTATTTCTCAAACTTGTGCTAAAGCATCTCGTCGCTTGTCTTCTTCCTTCTTCTCACTCACTATCCTTCAATAAAAGGACGAAGTATAATAGCTGAAAGTCATAATGAAAATCCACTTTCCTCATTTCTTTTTGAACAGTGACTGCGATATGGTGTTTTCATCCGTCAGTTGTCAAGCTTACATTGGTGTTATGTAACTTTGATTCGGCGGACGTATCGGCGAGTTCCCCTTCTCTATTGCTGTGAAGACTTGAGTGCAGTATCCAAATTAGCTGCTTCCTGCACAGTGTAAAATCTTGCTGTAGCCTCAAGTAGCATCTATGGAGGAGAACACCATGTAAATCAATCAACCGGACTTAGTAATATCTTTTTATACAGCACGGTTTGATACTGATAATCTATTAGTGAATATCCGTTTTTCCGAAACCAGCGAATCCTGCTGCAATTCGATTTATGAGATATTCATAAGTGGTAATGCAGACGATATTATTATTAGTATCCATGAACACCGGAAGGTCTCACAGACACTTCCCCGGAAATTCGCTTATCGGCGGCTTTTATCAGATCGGTTTTTATGCTAGTCAAATACATAGCATGACCTTTGCTTGCGATGCCTACGGCAAACACGACAACTACGAGATAATTTTAATGCTTCTATTAAAATATCAATCTAACAGCTGTTTATAAATCTTGAACGCCTAATATTTTTAACGCTGTAGCACTGATTTTTACTTCAGTAAACTCTGACATAGTGAAGTCATCAGTAGAGCTCTCGACGAACGCTAAACTGAGATCGATTTCAGAATACTGCCACACTAGAAATCGAACGCTACTAATACAGCCTTTTTCTTTGTGAAGCTCATTAAATGCAGATCAACGAAAAAGTCCTGAGGCCAAATAAGTGGTGGAGCACATTCAGATGGAACATAAATTCTCAACGGTAAAAAAAGTTTTAGCCTTCGAATGTCATCAACTATTCGGTACAGTAAAAAACTGTAATATAGTAAAGATTCTATACTCTGCATCGCATGTGAATTTGTTTAGCTTTGCTACGCCATTAACAGAAAAATCGTAGATTAAGGTTTGTCCTCGAGTGGTATGGCGTCCAACCATAAGCTTTGCACGCCTCCTGGGAAGAGCGGAGTTGAATGGCCGAATACGCCTTTCTCTTTCACATTCAACGGTGAATGTTTGCGATGTAGGCCACGAATATTCTAGCACGACTAAAACAGTATTGTACAGCAAACTGTGCATAACCAGTGTCAAAAATGACCATGGGATTAGAGGTCACGAACCTAACACAGGCGCATCATCAATGGGTGACGATTCGAGGACAACGAAATGAACGCAGGAGGTAGTGCAGCGTGCACATGTGAAGAAGCCACAACTATGAGAGTGTTATATTCTGTTTGTTCAAGTTGCACATAAGTTTGTGGAAATGCTACTAAAGATAGAGGTCATTGCATGGAGACTGTCTCTGAATTTCGCTGTAATTATTCGCGTTTTGCTTGCTGAAGACGGTACTTTCGCTGATTGAACATCCCATTTAGCATGATCACAGTGATTGTTTAGTATTGTGGGTGTTTAAGGATCAAAAGTTGGCTTCAAAATGTTCAACGGTTTTATAGCGAATACATATAAATTAGAAATTTACTTCTGAAATCAATTATATTGCAGTAATAGCATGAGGGAAATAACTTTGAAAATCCGAATTTCGCCAGTAATCCGTATTCCACATTGTAGTGCTCCCAACAAAAGATTGACGACATTCAAATTTACACCTTCGCAATCTCCAGGCCATTTCCATTTGCTGCTCCCCTCCTTCCCCCCCCCCCCCCCCGCGAGTGGAGAAACGATTTCCTCATGTACTTTTGGCCTCAACTAAGCAGGATGAGAGATCACTTGGCGTTAGCGCAGTCGAAAGGTCGATGCTAGAAGTAACCCACATTTTGCAAATGATAAAAAGGATCCGAAGTTACGACCGACGCCAACGATCGAAGGTCAAAGACACCATTCTACACGCCAGGATATTGAAAACAGGGTGGGCCGGAAACGTGATGAGCTTCAACGACAGCCGATAAACAAGAGCCGCTACCGACTGGATTCCTCGGCATATCAAACTCTCTAGAGATGAACACCCACCCGGTGGTCCGATTTCTACACAAGAAGACTGGAAGAAAAATATGATATTTAACGAATCCCTAGAGCGAGGAGGATCCAGTGTATTTCTCTTGTGAATGACAGGTAAAAATGGGAGTGTTGCCGGCACCCACTCGAGTTACTCGGCGATCATCGGGACAACAGGTGATACAGGTGATGGGAAAAACACATCCTTACAGAGAGGAGCTTTTTTGAGTTGTTAGTGAACATTTGATTCCTCTTTTGCCTAGGTTTCTGCAATCATCTGACAGTTTTGATAAAGCTAATTTCATTGAAAAGCTCAAAACTTTCACATTATAATCTATTGATAGAATGAGGACGCTCTGTATGTTATTAGCTTATGCTAAGCTTAACAAAGAATTTTACTAGCAGTTATATAGTAGAATTAGGATTCCAAGAAGACTTTATTGCTACGAAAAAATATACTGCTATTGCGGGAACTCCCACAAGGAAATTTCCAGTAAAAAGAACGCCCAGTTAGTCTAGAAATCCCTACTTCTTAATATAAAACTACGTCCCTGGATAACAACACATTTCCATTTCTTTTTTCACCTTTAGCGAACGGTATTGTAAAAGTGTAATTTTAAAATGCATGTTCCACCCAATATTACGCTCGGGCCACGGACCTCCCTCTTTGAGGGATCCCCCCGGTAAATCGAGAGGATACGTGGCGCGTCCCCAGTTGGTGGATAGGGAAATAAACGCGAACCAAAAGCGACCGTGTGCTTCCTAGATACGGAGGTGGATTCAGGGGATGAGGTCCCTGCTTCTGCAGCGCCGACTTGACTAAACTCTATTTCTACGAGTCAAGTCGGTCAAAGGCCTGCAATCAAGCGGCTGGGAAGTACATGGAAGGCAGTTGGGAGTCGCCTCCAACAAATAGGCTGCTCCCGCTCCTCCAAGAGAGACTGGCAAGCTACTCATGAGTACCCAGCTCCCACGTTTAGAGCCTGGAAAGCTATACGTTGGGTGCTAAAAATGCTAGAAACAACAATAAATAAGGGCCTTATTCCTCTAACTCCGGAAGGGCCCCCGGTACGGAGGCGCTGGGTAGGACGAGTACAAAGAGGCTGCTAAAATTTTAGCTCCGAAGTAGGCTGTCAAAACAGAAAGGACTAAAATGGCCATCTGTACCTATATTACGCGAACACTTGCCCACGAATTCGCTGTAGAAGATCTATTGATTCATGCAAGAAGGATAAGGTACGACGCAATTGGCCTGGCTGATACGAGAAGACGCCACCCTTTTCACGCTGTCTGTGATACCGGAGAAGAATTGTTTTTTCGAACATGCGATCGCAGAGATGTCGACGGTGTTGGCATCCTCGTGAAATCAAATTTGACCGTGAACATTGATTCGTTTGAGCAACTAACAACCCGTATCGGACGATTACGGTTGAAACTATGTGGTTCTAAGCCGACTTTAACCATCTTTGTTGCTTACGCACCAGCATCTATGACGAAGACGAAGTCGAGGCGTTCTATATCAACATCGAAAAATTTTTCAGAGAAGATCATACATTCTTCAGTTTCACTGCCAGAGATTTTAATGCAAAAATCGGACCTAGAAGAACGTCTGAACAACGCCACATTGGGATTCACGGACTAGAATGGAATGAACAGGGTGAGAGGCTATCTGAGTTTATCATGACGACCCAAACCATCCATGGTAACTCGCAATTCCAAAAGCCTCATTCTCAGAGATGGACGTGGGAGTCTCCCAATGGAGAGTACCTTAACGAAATAGATTACATCATAGTAAATCGAAGGTTTTGCCTGACCGATGTCGCTGTTGTTCCCAAATTCTACACGGGGTCAGACCATCGCCTCCTTCGCGCAACGTTTCGTTTTTCGAGGCAGAGGAGAGAAAGCCGCTCTGGGAAGTATTCAAATCATTGGTCGGCTCTTGGGTAGATACCGTTGCCGACAACATTGACGAAGAATGCGATCGGTTTGTTGAATATCTTGGCGTTAGCACTATGAAAGCCGAGAGTCCTAAGATCACGAGGAGACGCTTGTCTCTCAAGACACTCGAGCTGATACGTCAGCGTGGAATTACACGAGCTACAGGCAACCGAAACCTTACGTCCGAACTTGCGAAACGATGCCGAGAAGCGATAAAAGAAGACCTTAAAGAGACGAGCAGCAGTTATGGCAGAAGCTGCAGAAGCGGAAAGAGTGTTCGCAAAGCCCAGCGAGGCTTCGCCGACTATAAGACCAAGATGATTGCACTCCGATATCCTGACGGGACACTTACAGCTTCGAGAAGGGCTTGGAAAAAAATTATCCACCATTACTACTCGGATCTCTTTGCTAGCCATGTCCTTTTACCGTCTTATCATTTAAAATGAATATGTCGTTCCACCGGCACTCCCTTCCTAAATCCGGCATGCTATATCGTCGGTGAAGAACAGAACAACACCCGGTACAGACAATATTAGATCAGAACAACTGAGGAACATGCCGTCAGTTCTCATCAACACCCTCGCTCGGGTCTTCACTCGCTACCTGTCAGAATGCAAGGTCCCTACTCAATGGAAAACCGGCAAGAACATATTGTTGTTCAAAAAGGGAGACCTTCACGGCATAAGCAATTATCGCCCAATCTGCTTGCTGTCCGTTGTCTACAAACTCTTTACTCCAGTCATCTTAAACAGGATTGACTGAACACTGGACGAAGGACAGCCATACGAACAAGCAGGGTTCCGAAAAGGATTTAGTACCATAGACTACATCCACACGATTAGAAGACTCAGTGAAGTTTTGCGAGAGTACAAACAATCACTCTGTCTCACTTTTATCGATTTGAAGAAAGCCTTTGATTCAGTGGAAACAGAAGCGGTTATAGAGGCTTTGGATAACCAGGGCGTCCCTTCGGTACATAATGATCCTTCGTGCGCTTTATAAAGATTTCACGACCAGAATATCTCCATTACACAACAATATCACCATTGATGTAAGAAGAGGGGTTCGACAAGGCGATATAATTTCGCCAAAACTATTCACTGCCACCCTACAAAACGTCATGCGAACATTAGAATGGGACGAAAAGGGAGTGAAAATTGACGGTCGAAAATTAAACCATCTTCGCTTTGCTGACGATATCGTTCTCATAACACCAAACATCAGCCAAGCGGAACGAATGTTGACTGATTTCGGTAACGCCTGTGGAAAGATTGGTCTTCAACTGAATCTAACGAAAACGGGAATGGGTTTCCAATGCCCCATTCACGCTTAACGAACGACAATTTCCGAATGCTCCAGTTACATCTATCTAGGTCGTGTAAATCAACATGATGAACGACCTAGCCCCAGAGTTGAGCAGGAGGAAACGAGCGCCTTGGGGAACGTTTAAGAGCATCGAAGATGTAGTGAAGAGGACAAAGAACATCCGACTCCGTGCCCACCTTTTCGACTCGACAATTATCCCTGCCCTAACGTATGCAGCAGAAACCTGGTCGCTACGTAAGCAGGACGAAAGTTTTTTTGGAGTTATCGAACGCGCAGTCGAAAGGTCGATGCTAGGAGTATCCCGTATCTCGCAAATGAGAGAAAGGATCCAAAGTTCCGACCTACGTCAACGATCGAAAATCAGAGACGCCGTTCTACACGCCAGGATATCGAAAATAAGGCGGGCCGAACACGTGATGCGCTTCAACGACAACCAATGGACGAGAGCCGTTACCGACTGGATTCCTCGGAACGTCAAGCGCTCTAAAGGAAGACCACTGACCCGTTGGTCCGATTTCTTCACGAAAGCGATGGAAGAAAATATGATGCTCAGAGAATCCCTAGAGCGAGGAGGACCCACTGAGATACTCTTGCGCACGATAGGGAAAAATGGAAGAGTTGCTGGTAGCCGCTCGAGTCACTCGACGATCAACAGGGCGACAGGTGATACGACAGGTGGCAGGTGATGTATGTATATATAATGTGTATTAGGGGAAATACCTCCCTAAGCAGGATTGGCTCGACCGAAAGGCATAATGGTATCGATGAGGCTGCAAGTAGTGGAGAAACGTTCCCACTCGAATGATGTACATCTGGGTAGAGAGTTCAGACAACAGCAGTTAAGTTCGAATCCAAGTAAGAAAAATGAGCCGGAAGGTCTTTGGAATAGAAGATTATAGAAACGATAAGCAGAACAACAAAAGCTTTCAGCAGCAGACATACTTCTTTCCACATCACCTCTATCCTTTTGTTATCACGCACCTCGAATATTACCGCATTTCAGAGGGGGTATCAGAGCGTTGCTTAAGCGAAACTCCACGTTAGTGATATCTTTTAACCAGTTTCAATCCTATAGAAGAACGAAATTCGATTTTCGATTTATGTCGACAATTGATGATGTTCTTGCCTACGCCATAAGAATAAATTTTTGGTATTTCGACTTTGAAATTTTTCTGCTGACTGAAATACGATGAGAAGTATAAACGGATAGCAGATAAAGGAATTACACTTTGTTATATCTGCGGTGTTGCTAGTGTATTTACAATATCTTAAGTTAAAGCTCTCCATTTTCACATAAAAAGTAATGAAGCAATAAAGAAAAAGACCGACAAAAGCAGCAGAAATCGGATTTTCGAGTAAATGGACAGACTCCCAATTTGCTGATGACACTTACAAGCAACCTCGTTTATTCTCCCGCTGTAAATCCAAGAGGACGTTCGCATTCTTTCAGAATCTCCTAAATCATTTCTCTAAGATCAGCCGTCGACTCTACTCCTCGAATAAGTAAACAGTCTTTTTGGATATCTATTCGCTTTAGATACATAATGATTTTTGAAGTTCCAACCGCGCAACCGGCTAAATTTTGCTCATTCATCATGTTCCGGAAATGTAATTCAAAGGGCAGATGATACGCAAAATCATCAACATATTCAAGCATCATCAAGAAAGTGTCCAAAACATCGAATTTTTCTACAGAATATTATGTTTTATGCGGAACAATAGCAGACTTTGTCGACACAAATTCTAACTTGAAGAACTGTTCTAAAGTAGAATGAGAGAAATTAGAGACCAAAAACTCCTGGTTTCGACATGAATTCAATAAGATATTATTACCATGACACCTTTTTCTCTACACGATATGCTAGTCGGGGAGTTATTTAGTCATAGAAGAGCCAAATCGTAAGCTAAGCTCAAAGATCAGTATATTTTCAAGTATACTTAGTTATTTCAAGCAAGCCTGATAAACACTGACAAAGAGAAACATTTCACTGTTCAAAATTCAAAAATAACTGACTTTTATGTGATACTTTATTATTCTTATAAATGAAAAAGCCTGTAATCCAATTCGAAGGTCCCTAACAAGGCGACTTTGAGGAAATCATGAGTTTATTTAAATGAGTAGGAGTAGTATTTGAGATTTTTTGCGTTATCTTGAGCGTCTGAGACTGATTTGTAGACGAAGCTCATGCAAACATCACACAGAATTGAATACTATGCTTTGAAAAAAACGGCATGGTCTCAAGGCTAGTAATGGCGCTCCAATGCGGATACCTGCTCTACGCCATTCTTCCCTTTCGGCTTTTATCAGTCTGCCGAATGGCGACTTCCCGGCCTCCATCCTTCGCTCGAGGTCAGTTATTATTTTGTATTTACTTGTTTCTTCTTTCAAAGTTAAGCTCTTTGCTACTTCGTTTTCCTCTGTCACTCCAGCAAACTTCTCCAAATAGTTCAGCGTTTCCATTCCGTGAAAAACTGTATAAAATTCAACAACGAAAGGGCGAACACATCGATAATACAGTGAGAAACCGAGCTGAATAAGTGATTTCTCCTGTGATAAGATATCACAGGATTTTTTGTTATTGTAAGCGATGGGAACGTGGAACAGGAAAGCTTCATTGCTGGCGGGAACATGAGGATAAAAGTGTAATATTTGTCGTAATTTCATTAAGAAAATGCCCAGACTTGGTTTAAAAATATGCTGTTTGGACTATAGAATGTTTTGATGAATTCTATAAAAGAAAAAAAAGTTCATAACAACGGTAATGGAATATGTTGAGTCGGAAAACATGTGTCATCGTTATAATGCTGTTATCAAGATGCATTTCTTAGCACTTTGTTAAGAGGACTTTTTCCGCTTTTTTCTACAACAAATTTTTACTTATTATTCTCTGGCTTCTCAACGACTTCAGTAGTGTAGTTTTTCAATAAAAACGCCTTCTCATAGCGCTGTATAAACGAAAAGATATTACGTTTTACAGTTGATTGGAATTTTTCGTAGGGCTATATTGCTCCATATCGGGTCACCCTTCTGTTGTCAGGGTGCATTGTTCAATTCTTTGATATTAACACCTGTTTCACTTTTTCTTTTGACTATCAAAATTTTTTGTTCTTCTAAGTTCTTTGCAGAGATAGGATGCGCTGGAGAAGTTTATTTACATGTACCGGAGGGTCCGTTATGTCAACTTTTATTGCTCGTGAAATCTGTGCTTCTAAGAAAATTCGTTTCAGCTGAATATAGCCGAATACGGTATCACGGTCATGGTTAGTTTCGTCAAGGTGAGCGAATGAGGCGTCCGGACGATCAGGTACCCTGAGTGATAGCGGTATATTCTGTTTTTCTGATTCGCTTGAGGAAATCAATTTTTTACAGGTCCAATCAGGAGGTGAACGTAGTGTAGCTACGATGTTGTACCTTCAAAAGGTCGAAAAATTCTAAAAGAAAGGGACGATGGATACTTCAATGTGGACGGCACTACGCTTTTGATGCCATAACGGTACGTTATGAGGCGACTAGAAACTTCATTTTAACAATCAATCTCGTTTGCTGTCAAACATAAAATTCGCATTACAGGCAGCCGATCACTTGAAGATTTTACCTCCGCTCCATGGCGCATGTACTAAGATTGCTGAAAGAATGGGGGTATAGTTTGCTACAATAGGTATTTCTGTATATATACATGTCTGTGCACATATCACCTGTATCACCTGTCGTCCCGTTGATCGTCGAGTGACTCGAGCGGGTACCACCAACTCTTCCATTTTTCCCTATCGCGTGCAAGAGTAGCCCAGTGGGTTCTCCTCGCCCTAGGGATTCTCTGAGCATCATATCTTTCTTACATCGCTTTCGTGAAGAAATCGGACCAACGGGTCAGTGGTTTTCCTTTAGAGCGCTTGACGTCCCGAGGAATCCAGTCGGTGATGGCTCTCGTCCATCGGTTGTCGCTGAAGCGCATCACGTGTCCGGCCCACCTGATTTTCGATATCCTGGCGTGTAGAACGGCGTCTCTGATTTTCGATCGTTGACGTAGGTCGGAACTTTGGATCCTTTCTCTCATTTGCGAGATACGGGATACTCCTAGCATCGACCTTCCGACTGCACGTTCAATAACGCCAAGTGATCTTTCATCCTGCTTACGTAGCTACCAGGTTTCTGCTGCATACGTCAGGGCAGGGATAATTGTTGAGTCGAAAAGATGGAAACGGTGTCGTATGTTCTTTGTCCTCTTCAATACATCTTCGATGCTCTTAAACGTTCCCCAAGCCGCTCGTTTTCTCCTGCTCAGCTCTGTAGCTAATTCGTTCATCATGTTGATTTCACGACCTAGATAGACGTAGCTGGAGCATTCGGAGATTGTCGGAGAACAAATGATGATTTACACCTATAAATACTTATACCAGCTTTCGAAATAAACTAAATAACGATGGCACTTTATTTCAATTACCGTTTACAGTGGTGTTTCGGGAACTGCAAATTTGATCATTTGTTACCAGTCAAATTTATTGATAATTTTCTGTTGAGCAAGTATTCTCACGGTCAACTGAGTCCACATTTCACGCCCTTGATGCTTTATATATCAGAACTTATAATGATTGTGATGTAAAAGTTGACTCATTGAACGGCGATGTTGCGTAAAAATGGCATTTGTTTTCCTCTCAACAGCAGAATATTGATACAACAGAATATTTCTTTGATTTCGCGACTTCATGTGTATTGCGTTCCCCAAGCCTATCTTTTAGTCGCCTCCAGGTCCAATCATTGTACATGATTCGATGATAAAGGTAATAAGCATACAAGCTTGCGGCGTAAAGTATCAGCCCTAAAAGTGTACTGTATCAAGGTGCATTGCGTTATTTTTCCGTGAACAGACACGCTATTGTTAACATTACAATCCTCTGAATACAATATAGTACAGTAGTAATAGCTGAGGTTTCGACGGTATCGCCTTCATCAGAGCAATTTGTTTTTATTCAGTCTTCAATTATTGGGGATCGGCCGCGTAGTTTCTTAGAAAAATAGAAAGAATTACAAGAAAGCAGCAAATCGTTTGACCAAAGCCGGGGCTAATCGAACTGAACCAACATTGTTAGTACTGCTACCACTTTTACTATTTTTCAACATTATTAATGTCATTGGGACAAAGTAGCACAGTGAATATTGATGCATTGTATCAGAAAGTTGCTTGATAAACGCAGTCTCAGGTCAGCATTACCATTATTTGATTCTCGTCGTTTCTTTACCGCGTAAAACTTTGACAGAACATTTTTGCAACGCCATCTTCGTCTGCTGCCGACGATTGAAGGGTGCCCATTCAGCTGAACATGTTTTGATTATTATCTCTCAAAACAGCCATTCTATAATGCTTTGCTACAAGGCGCCTTGGTCAGCAGTGGGGTTATCTCGCAGATTAGTTTCTAGCATTACTTATTGTAAAAAGCCATTAGAAGCGTGAATTCAACAAATTTGGTGTCGAACTGAATCATTATTCCTGAAATGGCAGGAAAAAAACGAAATTTCCTGCACTCAAAACTGTGGTGCATGTTTCTGTCTTTATATGGCTTTTTGCTAGGTAAACGGGCGAACACACACGGGTAAGCGATGGTATCGGTGTAGTTACTGTCCGGAGACGTTTGCTTGTCAAGGAAATTTGCGGTCACAGGAGAGCACTCATTGTAGACAGCAGTCTACCATAATATGACGAAATTATATACCTCCTTCCGATCAACTTCTACGCTCTAATAATGCATTTTCATATATTTTCCTTTCGAAAATCCATAACTGGACCTCGAAAGATCGTTGAACTCTCGATGCACTTTAGATATTGTTTATTGTAAATACTTAAACACTCTCATAACTATCATAGCATGAATAACACTTTTTTGCACTTAGGAATTAGTCACGTAATTGAGCATGTTTTGGTAAATGTACTTTTGAAGTGAACTACTGATGAATTCGTGTTCTCCAATCTTGATCTGGTACCTCCATCGTTAGCTTCAACTTTATTCTTCTCTGACTATAAACCAACCCCTCAGTGAAATGTATATAGTAGCCGTAAGTTAACTCTCTCTCTTTTCTGCTTAGTATTCGCTCACCTATTATTCTGTTGTCTACGCTATCCTCATATATGTATATATCCCGTGGCTAGTGTTGTACTGTTATTATAAATATAAATGATAATTTAATACGAGGAGTTTGATACAGAAGCAACTAATTAAATTTCCACGTGGCCAATATAATGAACACAAAATCTCTACTCAAATTACTTAGTACACCGACACCGGTAAACGACTCTACTCATGTAGTGCATGTGGGCGCAGCTTTATCCAACTAAACATCGTTAATAAATGCTTACCCTCTCTGAGATTGTATCGCTATAACTTGCTGACCTGTTTCCACAACTGTTTATGTAATGGAAACATTTTTGCTCAATACTTATTTATATGATTGTTACCTCTTTTGCTGACCTCACTATTTTTGCTTTTCTGGTTATCTTCCTCAACTACGCCTGATCCATAAGAGTTACATTTTGGAGAGTGGGGTACTACAGTAGTTAGTGGCTCACATAGGCTTGCTGATTTGAGCTCGTAGTTGGTATGTAAAACCTCTCTTGCAGGCATCAAAATATTGATGTCAGGCTTGTCCAAATCAAGGTGTTTTCGACCTACAGAGACAGCAACTGTCTTGATGGAGATCCGGTAGAGGTCTGCTAGGTCTGCTCCGATTATGATGATTTTAGCGAGGAGCGCCCACCCTAACAGGCTTGATTCTTTTCGCTAGAATCAGGAAACATTACTCTAACAGATGATTACAAATAATCCAAAAAAAGAGCTTCGTCCGGCGAGGTTTAAAGCACAAATCAAGAGACCACAGGAGATCAATTGTTTGAAAGACCTTTTCAAGTGCAAACATATTTTTGAGTTTTTTGAAGCTTGAGCTATGGTTCGACTAGTAGCGCTCTGAGGGAGGAGATTTGTCTAGCGAAATATAAGCGAGATAAGTGTAAAAAACACGTTGTTTCACGAAAGCGCGATCATATTCTGAATGTTAAACCGCTCTAAAAAAGTGTTTTGGTAAAGCCAATGTGGGGATGTAGCCTCAAGTCTCGGCTTTTGAAGGGTTACTTACACTCCTATATAAAGTTCTTCTACAGCGAATGGGATCGATTTTTCATTTGTTCCCTTAATCAGAAAGAACCAATTATATATATATATATATATATATATATATATATAATGTATATATATATATATGCATATATGTAGGTGAATTGCTGTTGAATGTATGAGTTGTTGGCTGTTTTTCAAATATTATGAGCGTGGGTTAGGAGAGTGTACTTTTCCAAAAAGCACTTAAAAGTTTGATCAATACGAACTCTAACAGTGCTCACTCAAACTACATATTCAAATATCCTTCAGATATGTTCTTTCAAAAAATTGTATCATACAGAATCTCTTTTACTGCTGCAACAGTATCGTCGAAGGTAATGTGCAAAAACTATGAATTGTCCTCACCATCAAAATTTCAATAAAATAGCCCACTGAGTACGCGGTTAAATTTAAACTCAAATGTATGTTTCTCGTTGAAACATAAGGAGCTCTTCGACATCTGACCCTCACGTTTACTGAAATACCTTTGCTAACGTCTCTTCTGTAACATTACGTCACTCTGTAATAATAATGTCCTCTCAAAGCCTGAAGTTACCATATAATTTTTCTCATTTACATTATTTACATTGTGGCGAGCTCCGTACAGATTTTTCCAGAGACGCATCTTCAGTAGATGAGCGATACGCGATTTCGCGAGATGTGTAACAAAATGAGTCATGCCGTAAGCAAGGGCGCCAAAGACGTAGTGATAAATTGCCTGTAGGTTTGTTAAATGCTTTCTGTGAGGCTTAAGTGTAGCAGACCGACCAATGTATCGGCGTTGCTCTTGAAAAATCTTGGTTCTTAATGTGTTTCACTAGTGTTCTGGCCAAACTTCCGTTATGCCAATTTTTTCAATATTTAGGAAATCTAAAGAGATCATCAATGCTGTTGTGCGAAACCGATTTCGACTACGTGTGATGTTGTTCACAAGAGGAGCACCTATTCTGTTGTTAAAAAGTATATAAACAGAATCCATGACAACTGTCACAATGTTCAGCCCACGCAAGAATATATTACACCTTTTTCAAAACATTCTATTATCCTGGAGATCATATCTAATTATAGATAATGTGCAACTTTTCAAGAGATAGTTTGTAATCCCATTTTATTTATTAAATCGTCGTCGTCGATAAAAAAGTCGCCACCATCTTCTCCAATCTCATTCCTATTATCTCTATCGTCAAGTGAAATCATTCAATTTTTTCTTTGACTAATGTCATCATGTGTGCTCATATTAAATGCCTATTGACACCGCTGTCGCTTCTCAAAAAGAATTTATCGATGATTAGACTAATTGGAGATGAGAGTTCATCGTGTTGATAGAATTTGCTTTTTTATACCGTTTACAGCATAAAGTCATTGAAAACCTCATACAAAAGTCCAATATGGAAGTTGTTCGATTTTTGGAAAAATGAAGGGCGATGCAAACGGAGTGGCAATTTACGTTTGCGTGTTAATAGCTATGGATGGTTTCGACCACTCCACTTTGATTGGGTGTAGTTGAGTAGTGCAGGGTCCACCACACAAGGACATCTTGATCTTCTCCCATTTAATTTCCTCAAGATCTTCGGCTAGAGACAGCGGGGGTCTCAAATTGTCCTGTTACTTTCGTTCAATCTATCGATATTGGATTTTGTTTGGTGATTCAGCATGTATACCTTTAGAAAGGTGAAATCAAAATTTTTGTTTTGTTAGCTGCAGAATTCCTCAAATCTATTCACTAAAAATCTACATGGAGTTAAATGAAGGCAGCATGCCCGCCCGCAAAGCATACAACTTTTGATTCTGAATCTTTTGATTTTTCCTATGATTTTATTTGTTTTCCGTTTTTGACTGCTGTTTCACTTCTAATTACTACGATGATTCACAATTATCTCATGGAATGGAATAATATAATAAACACAATGATATATCCAACAAAAGTCGCCACTTCCAGGTATTGACAGCAATCTAATAGGATGGTTGACGATGGTGTTATGTAAAACATAATACCGTTTGTCTTCCTAGTGAGGGCGAATAATCCTAATCTTGCATCTGACTCGAAACTGATCTATATTGTAAGGGCAAAAGCTACACTATGAAAAAAAAATTGTCGGGCTTTCAACATCTTTTTCTATTTCCCATATCACCTTCTCATTATCTCACGTTTATGAGCACAACGCTCTGTTAGTAGAATTTCAAAAACCCAAGTTATAATGTGCAACATCAAGATGAAAACAGTCAAAATTTTCTTCCAAGCTCGTCCGATGTTCTAGACAAAAAGGTTTAGAAAGAAGTCTTGAGGATAGTTATCCGTTCATAATGTTTATGTATTAGTCGAAATTTTTCTGAACTTTGTAATTCATATTGGTTTCGATTTTGGACCTCTTCCAAACTGCCTGTGATTTACACTGAATTGACATAAATTTTTAATCTGCTAAAATTTGGAACATCAGCCGAAAAGATTTTGTACATCTTTTTCTATGCTAAACAATTCAAGGAATATATTGATCATTTACGTTGAGTTAAGTGAAAGTCAGTTTAGTGGAGGTATGAACTGCTATTTTAGAGATAGGCAGCGATGAATATTTCGCTCAATCCATACAGCGAGTACACATTTTGGATATCCCTTATAGCGCAGATATTAGAAAGTGCCCTGAGTTTCAGCATACGCCATTAAGAAAAGATTAGTGACCGCAAACGGTGCTGTGCACACTCAATGTCAAAAATGGTCAACCAGTGCATGTAAATAAACTTTGACACTTTTTTGATCCATATTCTTACTTATCTCAAGGTTCTTCATCGTTTCGTACTTTTTCTTTGCATAGTAAAAAACTCTACAACGTTGAAACATGTCATTAGATGACTAGTTGAACGTCGATCGATTCATTATTATTGAAAGTAATAGTAAAAAATGTGGGAGTGCGGAGTGCGAAATGAGCTTTCCCAGCAACATATTTTGTTTATTTTATGTGAATTTTTGCAATCATTCAGTAGTTAGAGAAATTTCGATTTTGAGACCGAGATTGTTAGTAAGAATACTTTCACCGTGCGTTCTATTAATCCTTTCGCTACGGCAGGTGATCGGTCACAAAACGCAAATCGCAAGCGGCGCGTGAAATTTATTTTATCTGGATTTTGTCTTCATTTTGAAAAAAAATTCCAAGCTCTTCGTGCAGCCTTGCTACACATTACTGTCTCTACATCATCACATGCTTTTTTTATTATATGTAGCTCTTATGTTCAGGGAAAACTCTATATACAAAACGTAATCTTCTTCTTGCTACTAGAACGCTCCGTGCAAATCCTTTTAAAAACCAATTTCCTCAGAATTGTCAGATTTGAGCTATCGAGCAACCAGCAAAAGTTAGCGAAAGGCCTCGCAGGCTCCAGCTGAACAAACAAAGGAAACCAAGTGTGCAGCATAATAGTATTTTCGGTGCCACAGTGCAATAGGAAAAGCATTTCGAAAAATCAAACACATTCTGCAATCGCTGGGCTTCAAGCTTTAGAATATTTGCAACATGTCTGAGGAGAAAGATTTCTATAGATTTCTCTAGAGACAAAGGCTTTTAGAATGCTACGCATCGTTTTGAATGCATATCGTTTCGAAAGGACTAAGGTAAAAAGATAACGTCATGCTTTCGGAGTGCGGTGTTCAACTTAACGAATGACTTTACAGTAATGCATAGTATACATTTCGATCTAAGCAAACTTTATCGTTGAGGTAGTTTTCCTCTAGACGGCACGAGAGAAGAAACGAATCCACTCGCTAGATGAAGGTTTTCCCTAGTACTTTCAGTAATCATTCGAAAGCTTAGATCCCTGGCTAGACTTCATGAACGCTTTCTGAAAGATCCTTTTCACAACGCTTCAGTGAAAGGAAAACATTGATGTTCCACACGCTTGTCTTTCTCACAGGGCTGAGCGCTTTCTTTAGACTATTAGTAATCATGTGATAGCGTAGGATTCAAGGATTCCAGCTCCGCTCGCTTGCTGGAAAGATTGTTTCTCTACAATGCAAGGTAATATAAGTTGATTTCCATACGCAGGCATGTGTTTTTTGGCCAATCTACGAGGTCGGTGGGAGGGCCGCGGGGTGCAAGGGGGTTGCTGTGGTTACAGCACGGCCACCGATCGACGATTCTTCAGCTGGTCACATTTGAAGTGCGATTTTTGTTAATTAAAAAGAAATTGTTTCATCGCTTTGAAATAAACTCCAGATCAACGTATGACTCGATACTACAAGAATCGTTTACACGTTCAAATGCTTTTCGTGCTTCCAGCGAAGTAGCAGTGGAATTGCGCGAGCATAAAAAGGTTTTCTTAGAAAACGGCCCATGTACGGCGCTGGAGAGACCCTTAAGCTTTTGAATGATTACGAACACTCTTATGAAAAGTTCCTTTCCAATGAAAGGGATAGTTTCTTCATCTCGTGCTGTCTAACGGAAAAGTACCCAAAAATTTAGATTATTGTTGGTAGGCGTCCTGTCACATATCTTAATATGAAAAATTATCAAAAACTGCCACCTCTTCAAATACAAAAGCCACAATGATGAGATAAGAATGCTCTCCCGATTATTTCTTCATATTTATGTCGACTATGTCATAAGACTAATATTCAAGACATGGTTTCTTGATTGTACAACTTTCAAAAAAATCTCACATGGAGGGCTTCTAGTACGTAGACATAGTGCGTCTTGATAGACTTCGTGTTCATCAGTTTGAGGAGTACTTCTTCAGAGAAGATGCATAAATCTGACTCCGACCCATTTTTCTTCTGCTCAGAAAATCATTCAAGAATCGACAACTTGTTTCAACAATCAACATGGATCAACAGCAGTTTACCTTTATTCATGCGTTATCAGCGATCAGCAGTCTTTAGTTATTGTGCAGAATAGTTACTTGCAATCAGCATTTGGTACTTTACGCTCCTTCATAGGCCTACTAGTTGTCATTCGATAGCTGGAAATATGAAAATCCTAGCATTAAGCTTGGTTTCTGTTGAACTTTACAACGAGCATTGTTGGCGGCTATATAGTACAGTTTAGATGATGGGAGCACTTCATCGTTACGAAGAGGTAACACATTAACGAATAGATTTCTATAAAGGTACTTTTAGTGAGAAGAACGCCTCCTCATTCTTCCTAAAAAGCCGTTTTTTTCAATAAAAAACAACATCCCTGGAAATAAACGTATTTCCAACTCAAGTAGCGCTTTCTGTCTCGCATTTTATGAGAGTGAGACCATCTTTTGCCACCCATAATCTCAAATAGCCACAAAAATTTGTCTGTTCTACAATAAACTCCCACACATCGGTCATGCACAGTTCGAAGAGGTCGCTTGGTGTCTTGCACATGAAAGTATTGTGCAGTGTGGATTACTTTTTTGAAGAAACGTGTAACGTAATCCAACAATTTTCTGCTGCTTGAGACCATTCATTTGACTATAACATTTTTCGTTTCGAGTGTTTTCTTAAGACCACGCTCAACCTTCAATATCCTGCTAATCATTTTTGAACCATACATGTGGTTTGTGATTGGGCAACTTATAGAGCTCGATACAGTGAAGAGTAATCGAGTGTACAACATTGCATTCATTGATAATCTCACTTAATGGATTGTATAAAATGTTCGCCGTCGCCTACTCTTAGTATGGGGGATTGGAGCATCCCCGAGAGGATTGGTAAAAGAAGAAGGGTACCGCCCGACTGATGAGACTGTCAAGATCGAAACATGTGCATCTGACTCTAAAAGTTGCCCTATAACAGATCAGATACATGGCTCAAAATGATTATCATGCATTCACTCAGCTATTCTTAGGCATACGTCTTCTCACAACGTGTACGACTAGCAGCTTTCCACTAGTTTGCAAGAAGATGGTCCCAAAGTTGTGCCTGCGCCTGCGTACATAATGTTCTATGATCTCATATTGGTGTTAGATCGGTAATGAATAGTTTGTCTAAGTCAACTGCTCCTTGAACTTATCATTACTTCGCCTTGAACGAGGGCCCATAGCTCATCATGTAGTAGGATTCCCAGCGCGGCAGCACTTTCCTTGAAAACCCGCTATCTCTGATCTATCGCAGTACACCGTTCTTCTCCGTTCGATTCACTATCCGAAAGCCAGCATTTGTGCGAGTGCATTGTCTTTTATGATGTTTTTGATGTTATCGGCTTCGTCAGCGACGTCCTCGTTCTCAGTGTTTCCTAAAAGCAGTCAAGGAGAACTTGGTCTTTATTGCAGAAATAACAAGACCTTATATCCGAAATGTTCATAATCATTATAATCATTCTCACAACTTCTACTGTTAGTAGAGTACAGTAATCTGCAAGGAATTGACCTATCTAATGTGAAGTTTCTTGGTATAGGTGGAGGAGGAAATTTCCATCGAGAGCAATAGGGCGGAAAGGTGATTTGTGATATAGTGATAAACCAATAGAACCACCTTGACGTGATTATTTTGAAGTAGAAGGTGGTTACAGAATAAAAAATTGTTTTGAGGTCATTCAACTAAGAAGAAATATGTTGAGCGCTTAGATAAGTGCACACGTTTTGTCAAAAGAGAATAGGTTATCAATAAAAAATTTATTTCTATGGAACGATAGAAGAAAGTCTGTTCCATAGTTTCATTGAGGACTCAATTCTGGAAGCTTACTAATATTCGGAGAATTACTGAGATTACCGTTGATGAAGAGGCGTCGCATTCAGTGTGCAGTATCATTTACACCAAACTATCCAGCCTTACCTAATATTCAATGACTACCACGTATGCGTATCACTTTGAATGAAAATGTATGAAAACTGAAGATTTTATGCCGTAGTGCTGATTTCAGATGTATAAAATGCTGATGTGATTGATTTGCGATTCAATCGTTTTGGCAATGAATGATTCGAAGGTGACTTTTTGCTGACACAAGTAATAGAAGATAAATATGATTGCCGTAAACCTGTCTTATCCAGAGTATTAATGAATCTTTGCAAAATAACGATGAAAGAAACATTTAGCAGGCATTAAGTGTGAGAAATTGATATAAACTGTTTATTCGACTGAAATGATTAGCACAACTGTGCCTTCTACTTCTTGGATCCCTCTGCAGCTTCCGCTTCAGCAATCACTTCTTGGATATGGTCGAAATCGATTTCAACCTAAACAACTTCAAAATATTTTGGACACCTTCAAATACACTGCTTTCAAATTAGATAAACTGAAACGACTTCTAAATATCTTTTATCTCTTGAACCATTCAAGTTACTAGAGATGTTTTAATCTGCTAGAAAATGACGACGAGATAGCTTTCTTTGTATAGTTTCGTCAGACCTTCCAAATAACTTGGTCTAGATGGTCTAGTGCCAGATGGCGATGCCTCGGAAAGCTGTCGCGGTTGGATCCTACTATTCATAGATCAAGATTTAAGTCCTATCTCAGCATTCTTGTGCTTAGATTTTGCATTGCATATCCTCATTAAAAATTTATTAGCTAGGGAGTTAAGTTAATAAGACAAAGGACAGTAGTGCGAATGAGCAAACTTTCACCTTTTCAACATCTTGCATGAATCACACAGAAAAATTGCATCCAGAATTTTTATCAATTTGTAGCAGCATTATCATAAACTTAGAAATAAGCCAGATGAAGCAGTAAGTTAAGCAATAACTATTTCATACAAGTATCAAAAATATGATACGAAAAGTTGTATGGAAACAACATAGCCGCCAAATGTGCCATCTACGCTGATGATATCGCGCAGATAGCACAAACTATAAATCACAAAAAAGAATGAAGGGCCGACTTCTTAGAATAAGTTCTGGTTGTAGAATGATTATAACAAACTATGCCTGTATAGAATATTTCTAGCTCTGAGTTCTTGCTGTCACTCATTAATTTTAGAGCTACTGAAGCTTTATGGGCAATCCTGGAACGCGAAAGACATTCAAAGATAGGTCGATGAGCCAGGTGTTAGCAGCAAAGTAGACACACTGGTACTACAACGAAGAAGTGCGAAGTCTTGAATTGCGGGTATATAGAATGGTTGGTCAGTTTGTAAAAAGCGCACAGTACAATGGAGAAGGAATAAATTTAAATAGCTCACCAATTAGGTACACCGCAATCCGTCTGTTCAGAGTGGTCATCGGAAGTTAAAGACGAATTACGAGAAGATTTAATACAACTGACATTGCCACTTTCAAAAAATGTCACAGATCAAAAAAATTCCACCCTTTTATCGAAATCGAGTGCTTTGTTAGCAAGGCGACAATGGCTCCGCCCGCCTGACAACGTCAATTATTTCTCGCATCTACTGAAAAGTGCTCTAACCATCAGGTTAAGACAGACATGTTCTATAGATTGTGAGACACAACCCACATATGCAGCAAGCCGAGCACGGCTTTACCGTTCAGCGAACATGATCTAATGGAACACGAAATTATATCATAAACTAATTGGCAAAGGTTGTCGTATAAAAATTCAACAAGACATAAACAAAAATAGTTATGAGCCTTACAGCAAAACTATTCAAACCCATTTATTTGAAACCAGTTGTATTCAGAATGAAGCTAGAGTTATGGAGCCAATTAACAACCAATCAATAGACTATGGTCGTTCCACAAATCCACCACCATAAGATCGAACATAGAGAGTAAAGAATCTATAGATTTTCAATGGCGAATTCAATGACTCTAATTTACCATGTGACCAGATAAAACGTAGTACTAGAATTTGTTTGGCTGATACTTGAGGAGTTGCTATTTTCAACAAATGTCGTTTGAAGCTAATTCTAATCTTACTATTTTCATCGTGAAACATCGTAATTTGTACCTCTCCTAAATGACGAAGAAATCTCTCATCGGTCTCTTTTCGCCCTAACTTTTCCAAATACCGCTGTCGATATCCCATGACAACCTCTAGATACGAATTATATTTAACTGCTAAATCGATGGCCCTAAAACAATAAACATCACATATTAAGAAGTCCTACGTGTTTTTCCAATGAGCAGAACAGACCTAGACCACTGCAGCATTATTATGTTCAGCATAACTGCTTGAAACACGCTTCCTGCCTTTTCAAGCAAAGCATCAGCTTCGGAGACCTAAATTAAGTTCAGACTTGATCCAGATTTCAGTTTGGAAAAACTGAATAAATGCACGCCTACAAAGCAGAATAAAGCAGAAGTATTACTTTTCCAGATAGTAAAACCATCCTTGCATTACGCACATCTTTGTTGCTATGACTGCGCGCTTCAGCAAGCATTGCCACCTTCTCTGCCTGTAAGCATTAGTTTTATTAGTGCAAAGTGTAACACCACGAAAATGATTACAAGCATGGGAAAACAGAACGGAGAAGATGTTATTGCTAAATAAATGACAGTATTTTGGTCAACCCGACTGGACTTATGGAAAAGGCACTCTGCGTTGATCAATCCTGAGGGTGCCAGGTGCTCTATTTGATTATCCCGTAAAGCCTTGAACATTTTTTCTCCATTTTCTCCAAAATGAAAACGAATAAATGTTGTAATCTGCACAGCTCGTCTCGAGCCATCCGAATAACCAGTAATTTGTTTCAGTCATTTGAGTAACGGGGCGCCATGGCTGAGTGCTTGTGATGCTCGTCGTTGCGCGCGTGGAGCCGGGCTCCATCTCCCAACTCTCCCTGGCAATCAACATCAACGCCCCATGGAGCGCCACAACCACATTATCCTCAAGACTACAAAAAGACTCGCCTAACCAGCATTCTAGCGTTCAAGAAGACGAAACAGCAAACTGGAAGCTAGAAATACTTTTGCACTACATTTTTTGCTAACGACGTTTTACTCGCTGCTTATTATACATGTATATCTATTTTTTCTTAGATTACAGAAATGATGTTGGCTGGTGCATAAGTTATGGCAGCTTCGGACCGTGAATGCAACATGGGTTGTAGAGCAACCGAGACAATTCGCAACATCAACAGCGCATTTGGCTCAGGAACTGCTAACAAGCTTACATGCAGTGCTGGTTCAGAACGTTTCGGAAAGGAGGCATGGTTCAACAATTCATGAGTAGCAGTTACTTTCTTACCAACCTCATACGACTCATGAAGAATGCAATGATTGAAGCTGAAACTCTTAGAACTACACGAGACGCTGCAAAAAACCCAGTGTCGACCAGTTTACTGTGGTTCAAAATTTTGAACAAACTGGAAAATCGAAAAAGATTGGTGTAAAAGTCAAGACGTTTTAATTACAGCTAGCCTACAGCCACACGTGGCACAACGAATGCTTCAAAAGTTTAACGAATCGGGCTACGAAATTTCCTCATCTTTCACATTCCCCGAACCTCGAGCTCACTGACTATCACTTCTTCGAGCGTCTTGACAATTTGTTGCAGAGAAAACACTTTCTCAATAAACATGATGCAGGATAGGCTCTTGAAGAGTTCTTTATATCCTGAGACAGCGATTTTTAGGTCACAGGAATAAGCAAACTTATTTCCCGTTGGCAAAAATATTTTGACTGTAAAATGCTTCCTATTTTGATTAATGAAGATGTTTCTGAGTATAGTCATGATGTGATAAGGATATAGCATGCTTTGAGCCGTTAGGTCTAAAGCTATACAGGAGCCTGTTTCGTCCTATTGCGACTCATCGGTAGCACCAGCATCCTCCCTCGGTTCAGCCAGTCTGAAGCTAAATAATCCTCTATAAAGGAATCGACGCAGAGTAATAAGTCACCACAAGTCAGATAATGAAATTACCTGACACTGTGGTGACTGGCAGTCGAGCTTGTGGTTTTTACAAAGGTTAGGTCTGGTCGAAAGGAGAGATATAGTCATCATGATTTCAAATACACGAAACCAAAAGCGTCATTACTTTTGCACCAGCTTCAAACGTAATTGTTCCTGAATGCTCGATCGCTTTCCTATTATCAGTAAGAAATCTAACAACGTCTCGAGTAATCAAATCTCTCATTTTCTCACATTTTCGCTCTTGAGCTGTCATGTAGCACCAGAAACAGTGTGGAATACAGGAAGTACGCATAGCAGACATTGGTTCTACACAATGATCTGCCTCCTGGCTACTTAAAGGCGTGACAAACCCCATTGAAGAGGTGAGCCTTCGTCCTTAAATAGATTTGGGTTCCCTCGTCTTAGGGCATTGTGAATGAAAGTCTATTTTCGGTTTTTAGAGTTAAAAGTCGCCGTCAGCAGCCACTGCAGAACGCTTCGAAATAGTTGGTGAAGCAGGCGACAATATGAGAGGCCTCGTTTAAGGAATTGTTGGGTATCTGGATGTTTTCTTTCAGTAGTACATTCAAATTCCCTTTCTTGTAGTTTAGCTGAACTACTCTTCTTGCATATAACCACACAGTCTTTCTAGATCGGCGAGCGATTTATGGCAACTCCACTCTAATGAGATCATGAGCTCCAAAGCAGAAGCGTAGTAAAGTCACTGCTATTTCCCGATAATTTATATGCTCTGCTAGCTGCACAAGAGAAGCGATTGTGACTTATGTTGCATTATATGAAAAAGATCTGAATATACGCGCTCGATTGCATTGTACCTCCTCATATTCATCTTCAACGTCCCGGTGGATGAGACAGTGCAGAAGATAAGTAATGTATGAAGGTCCCTTCAGTGGTTTTCTGAAGAAAAGACAACTCCGAGAAGCCAGCTGGTATTTGCGAAAAAAATGAAATTGACGACTGAACTATTCAGTGCACAAGAAGCAGAAGAAAAACTCTTTTACAAAACTGTAAGGTGCCTCGCATAGCAATGAAATGCTCTTTGTTTCGATCTCGCTTAGCTCAACTAAACCCACCGATTAACGCGACAGAAATTCCTCACAACTTGGGAAAGCCTTTACCAACACAAATAAGGCTCTGATTAAAAATTTCAAAAAATCACTCTAAAATAATGAGAATATGCCCAAAATTTGCTTTCAAGAATGCAATGTAAAAAACTACGTCAAAAGTGATTTTTGACTGATTTCTACACTGCTATTGATGCCCAGCGTTTCTAGACACTTGCTGCGTTTTTTTCTATTGAAATTATATATTTGGCGGGGAGGGATAGGGGAGCATGAGAGAGTGGCTATAATGCTCGGCGGTGGCGAGGTACCGACCCGACCCACCTTTCTCAGCTTTCTTCCCCAACAATCAATAAATTTATGCCAAAAAGTATTGGGATCCGCACAAACAAAAAATCTGTGAGACGGACCAATTAAAAAGGTAATGTAAATTATATAGTTCCAATTGAATGATAATTTAAAGCAGCGCACAATGCATTAATTCTGCTCTTACCTTTCCCGTATTCTTCGATTAGCTATCGAATATCTATGAATATATATGGTTCAGTAAGAAAACCTGGCATACCACTGAAGTCAAAACGGACTTTTTGAAGCTCGCGAGGCCGCTTGCCCTAATGTAGCGACGACCTATTAGGTGTACAAATACGACTCTGCTGTTTTCTTTGCCGTAATGACAGTAAAAATAAAGTTGTAAGTATTCTTCATTTCGTTTGAAAGTGAGTTGGAAACGCTATTTATTCACATGCTTGTTATATACAAGATACTTCATATGATGGCCTTGTAGGACTTTGAAGACGATCACTTTTGTACCCAAAAAAACCTAATTTTCAAGCTGCTAAATTGTAAATTAGACTTGATGATTTCAAGTGCGAAATCTCGCGGTGCAATGTCGGGAGAGTAAGGCGGGTAAGGTGAAACCTCCTTAAACCTCCCACCTCAGCTGTCTTATGACGTTTTCGATCGGCGTTTTCGACAAGAAGTCAAGCGTTATCATGCAGCAAAATTGCAAAGTTCGTTGCCGTTTTGATTTTTCAATACAATTATTGCAATGAAATTGCTCGACCTTAGTATCGTTCAAATACGCATTTCCTTGCGAACATTTTGGTAGAGACAACTTGCATGTACTTGATTTAAGATGGAGCTCGTTCCAAGCTCCATTAATGTGCGCCGCTTCACTGGCATCACTCCTCTACGTCCCACCTTAATGCAAGTACAGGCAAGTTTTCCTACCAAAATGTTCGCGAGAAAACGTGCATTCAAAGCACGATCAAAGAATTTCAATTATTTTGGCTGATGAATCTGCAAAAGAAAGATCCCGCAAATGCCGATTTCAGGTACAAAAATCGTCATCTTTGAAGTCCCTAAACGTCTATTATATGGATATATTATATGTAAAGAACGTATAGATAAATAGCGCTTTAATGTACTTTTGAATAAAAATGAATCTGCATATCTTCATTCTTACTATTATCACAGCAGAATAAAGAAAACGGTAGAGTCATTTTGTACAGCTAATCGATGCAGTTCGCTCGGGCTAAAAGGGCTAATTATCGTTAGTTTTAATGAATCGCATATCCACCTCGCAGCGGTCTAACTATGCTTCAGTTCTGTGCTAATATCCTCTCAGACACGTCTGGCATCAGTTTGCCGAAGCACGTGTATATAGAAGAACACCTCGCACCACAGCGCAACACACGCCTACTTGTAGTTCATAATAAATTCATGGGTTATAACATATATTCATAGCATTCTTAGTGCTCTGAGTAGAGATGATGTTGGATTTACCTGCGAGTTCTTAAGTTACTTGCTCGATCGACTTGTACGAACGGTGCGAAAAAGCCTTTTCATCACACCTTTCTCTCGAATCTCCAAATGCCTATCTAATCTGGTTCTTTCTCAACCTACCAAATCCTGAACACTTTTGAAAATCTCTCGAACCGCACACATCCTCCTACTTAGTTTTGATTTCGAACCCACTATCCTTTTAGAGAAAATAAACGGTGCATTATAAACCAACGGCACTGAATGGACATAGTCGTGTACATTTTCAACTGATGTGCTTTAATATGTGCTTTAGATAGCGACTGGCATTGTCTCTATGGCGCTGTCAGCTACCTTATATTAGGTGTGCAATATGATTCCACCACTTAACCATTTTTTTGCTGTGGTAATAGTAAAATTAAAGAAATAGAAAATTTTTTTGCTTGGATGTTTCTTAAAAGCGCTATTTATTTGTTTTTCATATACAAACTATTTCATATCATGGTTTTTATGGAACTTTGAAGATAACAATTTTTGTGCTCAAAGAACGCTGTTCTCGGGAAACTTTACGTTTCGTGTTTGATGCAAAAAAAAAACCGCCGCAGTGAAAAGAAAGACTTTTTGCGTTGCATAGTGACCTGAGACGAAAAGTGGAATTCGTTTTGATAATCAAGAGCGCAAGCGATCATGCATCAGCCTCGGATAATCAGCAAAATCGACTGCAAAACGGAATATTTACGGAAAGAAGGTTAGGTGTGCATTTGGTGCGATTAGAAAGGCGTTCCCTACTATGAGCTCTTATCTGGGGAAACGTTTAATTCCGCATTTCATCAACAAAAATTAACCAAATCAGACCATAAATTGCAAATAAAACGACCGAAATGGGACGTGAACACGACAAAGTGATTTTTTTTTTGCTTGATAACGCTTGACCTCTTCTTGCAAAACCGATTGAGAACATCATGAAAGAGCTGAGTGGGTTTTAGAAGTTTCTACCTTGTCCGGCCTACTATCCCGACAATGTACCGTCAGGTTACGACTTGAAATTACCAAGTTCAAATTACAAATCAGCAAATTTGAAAAAAATCTTACCAAATTTAACCAGTCATACTTACCAAATTTTCCTTCGCCAACAATCACAAACCACCCAAAAATAGGGAACACATTATTGATAATAACGGAAATTATATTTAAATCGACTTTAGTACAAAATTCTTGTATTGATTGAATATTTTGGCCTTAAAAGACGGCGGAATCATATTTGTACACCGAATAATTATTTTCTATAGAAATAGTGTGACTATTGACAAGCGACTTTCACGCCATTGTCGATTTCCATTGGCGACTGCGAATGTAAGGCGCTGAACGGTATTGGAGATGGTACACCTCTCACCATTTTCATTTTGATGGCACTAGAGTATAAGAAGTGATTTATATTATCGCGGTAGCTCAGCAGATTTCACATTTTGATATATTCATTGTATTGACCCATTCACATCATCCTGCCTCTTGAATTCGTCCCTTCAACAAATGTGCTTGTCTCACATGTTGAGGATGCATCAGCGTACGTCGTTCGTTTTGTGGGACGGTGAACAAGTAGCCGCCGAAGTTGTGTAGATCTCGTTCTTTGTAGATCAGCAGATCACACCCAGACAATAGTTTTTGAGAAGCGGTAATTCTACACGACTTTTTACGATAGAGATAAAGTTTCAATTTGAAAAAAAAAACAGCCGCTGAAACGGCGTATTGATCTCCCAAAGACTTCGCTCGTCAAAAGGCAAAGTGCTTGTAAGACAGATGGGAGCAAAGTTTACCAAAAGTTTTCTCTTTTACATTCTATTAGAATACCTGTCTAAACGCCACAAGTTCATCAACGTCCCAAGTCTTCTTTAAAATTACTAGTCGTCAGCATTCCAATAAAGATTATCCAGCAATCTTCGAGAATTTCCAAAAAACATGATGGAGGAGTACTGACGCTCTCCATGACCATTGCGCGTAATTAAACGTTTTTACATGAAACTGAACGATAGAAACGTTCTAATGTATTAAATAAAAATTTATTTATTTATGCATATATATATATGTATATATATATATATATATATATATAATCACTTATGCAATGCACTACACGTTGAGTAAAGAGAAAGAGAATAATTTGCTTTTAACTCTTTTTCACCTCTCACAACGAACCTCTTCAAGAGCACCATACGCAATTTCGGCGGTGTAGAGATTCCTAGCTGCAGTTGACAGTCCAGCAAGTACTGCCCACATGTTATCACTCTGAAATGCCCCTTCAAGGATGTGATCTGCAAATCCAGAAAGCAATTGTTTCTCAAACCTTCAGATGACGACATAGTCGAATCGCTTGGTCCCATTTAGACTGTGAAGTGTATTTAATAAGGAAAGAGGCGAATGGTGAAATTGTGCTGGTCATTAATGAACCATCTGATCGACGTAGTATAACCGAATTTCGTGTGAACCTGAAAAGTCTGCCTTTTACAATCACATATTTCTCGACATCAAATAAAAAGACGATGAACCCTTTCAAGGTTGGGAATTTTCCTACTCCGGATATGGATTTCTCCGTAATAGATCGCTGGAGTAACGAGCGATCGACGAACACTATCTCGACAGCAGGCCACAAGACTAACAAATAATGTTATGGAAGATTATGAGCAGTGTGATGAAACTTATATCGAAGTTAAACTTACTAATTCTTCCATCTCCCACTCCGAGTAGCATATTCGTGACATCATTGAAGTGAAGTTGCTCCACAGAAGCCCCTCAATTGCATATCATTAAACGATTTTTTTGTGATATTTGATTGTGATTTTAGTTTGCACAGGTTTCGAATATCAAAACAGTTTCCACTATTCTTAATCGCAATCTAACCCACCAATTTTAGCAATCCGTTGGGCGACGCCATAGGTTTTCACTCTAGCAACCAGTACTGCTGCATCACTGTCACGAAAAGCGAGGATTCTCTCACTTAACTGACCACACTGACACAGCTTCAACTCTGTGATTTCGCGCTAGATGGAAAAGATTCAATACAGCTATCGAGAATGAACAGAATGTTTAATGGAAATGGTTGTATCTAAGTAATGATTAAGAGTTCAAAAATAGTGCTCCCCCACTGAGCAATAAATTTCACGGTAAACAGTTGTTTATCTCCCCAATATTGCTGAGTGATGTGCATGACTTTATATGTCGGACGGGAATCGAGCGCAAAATTCATCCTTTACGCTGTGGCGTGCTATCAGTTGTGCTACCGGCGCTCTTTCTACTATCCTCAGTTGTTTATCTATACATACGATCACATATTTTGGCAGGATATTAATACTAGAGGCTCACTTCATGTACGATAGTTCCGTCTCCCTGAGATTTCGACGAGAGTGGATCGAAGAAGCGCACAGTAGACGTCTCACCACGATCTCTGATGGCTAGTGTGTCATTTGAAAGTGATAATGTCTTTTCACCTAGGCGTAAACTGTTATCAAAATGAAAGTGCATCAATCAGAGATACACAGAATTTGCTGTGGAGGCGTGAAAGGATACATTTCAGTTAGTCGTCGGTTCAGATGGCACGTTGCTTAATGGGGAGTAGCGGCTAAAATATTCCCGGCAGAATAACTTATGGTTAGCCTTATTATTGAAACGTTTGTTACAAACGCGGTTTTAAGAATCACTGTTTATTAGCGATCAATAATCGGTAGAGACGCGACGAACTGCCTCCTCAAAGTCATCGTTCCTTTGTTCAATTCGGCTTTTTTTTTGCAATTCACAAAGTTTGCGAGTGTAGATTGAACCTTACAGGTCAGTTCTATCAAAGATTTTTTGCAGTGAAAAATGCAAAGATCAACTTGTATTCAACAATATTCAAGTTCGAAATTTAGAACGTGAAAACACCACTACCCATAACACTGCATCGCACCATTGACAGTGCCCTGCAAGTTATTGATGGGCTTTGTATAGTTCGCAAGGCCAACAAGAAATGAAAAATGAAGAATAAGGAAATAAAAAATAAAGAAAGAAGAAGAAATTAAAAAAAAAGAATCTAAACATTTATTTTCAACAGGGTCAACATTAATGAAAAGATGCCCACAATTACTAAAATGAATCCGTAGGAGTATATCTACGTCTCATTAGGGCTCGTTGAGGTATCCGTGACTATTTTGGCTAGGAATAGTAAGAAGCGCACTATAAAAGTGTGACTCTCTTTGCACCCTTATGGGCGCTACTATGAGAACTGACATACGGTAGAGACCAGGGATTAAGAGGACTCTAAGATCGCCATGATTCATGAACTAGGGCAAATTCTTTGTACATCAAATGAGTATGGTTTACTAGGCACTATATAATAGCGACAGGAACAAAGACTCATCTTGCATAATATGTTCAAGTTTTAAGGTTCTTTAAATCTCTAAACAGAAGGAAAACATTCAAAAAATGTAGAACATCTATGTATTCTGATAATAATTTAAAGAAATCTTGACCGGCAGTCACTGTTTTTTCACTATTTACTTATATCCTCATTTCTTTGATTTGACTTTATTATATGTAAACCAACTTATCGGAGTAACTCCATTGCCGGGAACTTTAATTTCACACAAAGTCCTTCCATCATAGTTGAAGGTAAACAGTGTTTGTCCATCAGAGATAAGAAAAAGTCTGAAACAAGTTCGATATAACATGAAAGCCAAGAATGGACAGCGTTTGCTAACGTGCAAGGAAGGCAGGTGCAATGGCACAGTGGAAAAAGATTTCACTTGTTGGTTTGGAGTACCAATGAGATGACTTTTTCCTTCAGATCGACAATGACTGGAGTGTTCCAATTTCTCGAGCTGCAAAAATCGTGAAGATCTAACAAAGAAAACTCATTAAGCTTTTGTTTAGGTTATTTTAAAGATTGAAAAAGCCTCATTTTTAATCTGATTCGCGCTGTTAAGCGAAACATATGAATATCTAAAAATGACAATCAATTCAACATTCTGTAACAGTGCTAGAACTTCGGTGAAGGTCTTTTAGGTGTCAACAGTCTAGCTTTCGGCAGTTAGATCACCTAGCACATTGACAACGATCTGAACTTTTATTATCTCAGACCGTACGCCGCGTGTGCAGCGACGCGGCGCGGCAGGAGTCAATATTCTCACTCCTTGTGTGGAAATATGGAAATTTGTTCGGTAATCTGAGGCACTAAGGAGATATTATCGTGATCAAATAATGAAATATAGCATAAGAGGCTTCTATAAAGAGTTTTGTAGTTAAGGAATTGCCCATCAATCGAACAATCATCTATGCTTAAACGGGAAAAGCGCATTGTTGCGAAAGGGTATTTTCAGCTGTTATATAACTTCGTTTCCTTCTTTTCATCCATGCTTTTGTGGTCATTCAATCGATTGAAAAATGCCTATTCTCCCACCAAGTTTGCTTCGTAAAATTACTTTTATTTTACTTTCTACTAACAAAAAAAGCTAGCGTTTTGCAAGTAGAGTTCAATAATGAGGATCTGGCTTTTCCCTCGAGATTCGAGGTTTCAGGAGAAAGCATGGCCATTGGCTACCAATAGTTTCATCGATGTCCCTTCTATAATATTTAACCATTTACTGAGGTTTTAGGAAAAAGTATCGCCACTGGCTACCGATAGTTTCTTCAAAGTCTTTTCTATCATTATTTACCACTTACTGGCGACGAAATTCCTTTTAGTGACGATGAAAATTCACATCATTAGAAAGCCACGAGAACGCCATTGTAGCCGCCGCGCTCGCTATACGTGCCGCGCAGGATTTCATCATTCTTGTCAAAGGTTAAGCTACTCAACATAAAAAAATAACATAAACGTACCTATAAATGTACAATTGTGAAGTCGTGATGACTACAAGTTGATCATAGGCGATGGAAGCATGTATCACTCTATCGCGAGTTTCCAGGCGTTCTTTAGCAATATCCATATTCAAGTCATGAACTTCAAGCATATTTCTTTTTGTCTGGATTACCTCCAAATTACCATAGGCTACAGTCCTACAATTATAAGAAAGAATAACGTAAATTGTGCAGGCATTTTTCGGAAGATATTTTGTTAAAATGTAGAGTTCTTCAAGAATTAACTGACTAACAGGGGCTAATAACAGTGGGTGGTTTGTCAACTGATAGTTCTATACAGTTGTTCCTGTTATATTTGCTGCCTCTCGTCTTTGACTGCCAAAATATCAAAATAATTACGGAAAAAGGTCCCGTTATAAAAAAATCTAATGCGGTCCATTTGGTCTAAGCACTTACTTTTCAATTATTTGTGCATGGATAACCTGACCACTTCCACTGCCAGCAACCAACTGCGTGGAGTCATCGAACCAGCACAACGAAAGTAATGATCCAGTTGAAAGCTTTTCAAGAGAATGTGACCACTACAAGACTTTTCTTGATTATGCGAGATGCATGGATATCATCATAATAAGGAAATGAAAAAAGACGTACCCCGGCTCTATCACATAATCTTAGGATATTGTGGGAGCCGACGGCGAAACATTGACCATCAGCACTCCACGAAACAGAAGAGATGGGAAAATCATGTGAAATCGATATGAATAGACTACGTCCAAAACCATCCCACAGCTAAATGTTAAAGTAATTCTGTAATTAACAAAATACTCAGCTTAAATGAATAAAGAGAGGAAAGATGATATGTCTCTAAAAGTGAATAACCCCAGTAAGATGCACCGTCCATTCGACTGCAAATTTTATAAACGTGCTTGAATGCGTATCTTGCTTATACAGTGACTTGCTAAAAAACAGCTGGGTACTATTGAAGTATTCAATCATTGCTCAACACTCAAATCTTTCAAGTGCATTCATGAAGTGTTATTTTTTTGGCAGGTAGCCGTGCAACAATTCGCTGGTTCCGTAGAGATGAAGGAATTGTTATGCCTGGAGTGCCGGATCGAACCAAGGACTAATTCAATGTGTAGTGAAGCGCACTCTTAATCAGTGTGCTACACGTTTCCAAATAAATTGAATACTGGAAAGAATATATAACATATGACCAGATAGATCTTGTCACAGCATGAGTCTGGACGGGTTAATGAACTAAGTTATGACATACATTACACACCAAGCAAGATTCGACATTCAGCTAACAATGAAATTTGTAAAGTGTCTAACTGACTTTGAATTTGCAGTCCTCCCCACCAGTGACAATGTGCTCCGAAACTTGACACCAATCGCAACACAATACCAGTCCATCATGTGCTTTCCATTTTAAAGGAGATGTCTATTAGAAAAATTTGCTTGCATTCTAATGGCTTCGATTTTTCTGTGTATGGCTCACCTGCATTGTCAATGACTTTATAAGGCAGTGGTCACCATTCGAAAACAGAACATTATTGCATGCAGAATCGAATGCTATACTGAAATTGATGGTAGCTTCTAAGAGAAAAAAAAGTTTACCAGGACTATGTGCCACATTCATCAGATCATCCAATGTCTGGATGATCTGGAACCCCAATTTTGTTCACTATTTTGACTTCATGTCATAGTAGAAAACGCGAATTAGTTTATAAACCATACCACTGCCCGTCATATCGACGAGTCCCTATACTATCTAGAAGTGCTTGAGTTATATCGAGCATAGGTATTATAGAGTAAAAAGAGTAGAAAGTGCAAACCAATCGAAATTGTGAGAAATGGCAATACAATGAGTATTCTTCCAATCTAGTTGCTTGTGCCAGTGTTTTGTTTATTGATAAAAATCTATGTATCAAATTTATTCATTTCATCAGCATTTTATTTCAGGGATTACCAACTTTTGTTTGAAATGCCGCAGCTTTGACCGAAGACTTACCTTTTTCTATAAAGTGCGTTTAGCGCAACCAAAGGTTGGGGACGTCACACAATCAGTCGATCGCTGGTTTCATCCTCGCCCTGGGTTCACCAACCTTGCCATCTACCCGGAGTTAGTATGTTTGTGTCAGAGTTTTGTGGGATTGGTGTGGCAGCAACTTCGCAAATCAAAACGTCGCCATAGGTCACTGTTCAGAATGCGTATGCATTCAGTTGGCTTTAACGATACTATTAGGTTAGAAACTAAGTCTTGTCGTTATTTTTTGTTATATTTATTCATTTACAATGAATTTATTTCATGGTCTTTTTCATGGTGTTTAATGTCATTCTGAAACTAGTGATATTGAGATTCTAATAGGCGAGTCATTTTATTTTATGTAGAAGGTGTTCTTAATTCACTTGGCAACAAATTTCTACCGTATTTTCTCCTGCTGTTTTTATTTATTTACGAAGGATTTATTTCTTCGTCTTTTTTAAAATGTTTTATGTCATTTGCAAGGTTGTGATTTCGAGAATCCTGAAACCATTTCGTCTAAAAAGTGTTCTTTTACGTTAGAATGAGCACTTCAAAATTTAGATCGTGAAAGTCTTGAACGTTCCACTTGGAACATTATGTCATCGAACCAACACAAAACTATGTAGAGCTTTTATCGATAAAGCGGTTTATCTACGAAGTTCACAAAGATAGTTCAAAAAGTTTTGTGAAGGCGACAGCAACACGTCAAAATCGGCTGCGACACTTTTATCAAGCGTTGCCAAGATAACGTTCATCCACACAATGTGGGTCTGACATTGCAAAAGATTGACAAATTAGTGTAGGTGGAAATGTCTAATTCATCACGCGAACCCGGATGCTGCTCCAAGTATTACATCTTTTAGGTCTCTGCATTTTTGCTTCGAAAGAAAACCTTCTGCCAAGAACGATAATATGATAAAACACCTGCATTCATACTAAAGTATAAAAAACTTCATACAGTTGCAATGAATGAAATGGTTCACAAATTTAGAATCTTGAGGCCATGAGCTATCGAATGACATCAAACACGATGACAAGGACTACGGAATCAATATATAGTAAACAAATAAAATAACAAAAAAAATAAGACAGAATTTCGTTTCCAACCTGATAGTTGCAATGGAAGAGATTTCGCATCGCTCGGGAGCTGATTGATGGGGAATTTATCCTCCACCGTCAGTCTTTTCATTCACTAACTTTATATTACACTTCTGTTGATTATAGTTACCGATAATTTTTTGACCTCACAGTGTTAATGCTATTAGCAACCGCTCTATGGGAATGATCAAGACAGCGCGTAGTTACTACAGAGCTCTAACTATTATTTACTACTCCTTTTTCTATTCTCACGCTGCTATGAAAGTAAAGCAGACTGCAAATACAGGTCAAATATGAGGACTTTCCCGTGCCCGATTAATCTGAGGTGGCCAAATAGCTAGCAGCTTTGTCTACAATCAGTGTCGCTTCACTTTTCCACTAAAGCTTGTATCTGCTCCTGTTAAAGTACTAGGTGCACATCAGCGAGGCTATCTCAGGATTACAGAAAGATTCAACTCGTCTAGCATCAAATAACTTTTAGAAGATTGGAAGGTTTTGAGCGACAGCTGAGCTCGCACGTATAATCCAAAAATCACCGTAGAGTATGATGGGGAAAATTCATTCAAATTCTTCAATTGTTGTCGCCCACACATAACTTGATGCCCAATGATGGAAAATACAAAAAGGAAGGAATTATTGGATATCTTCTGGGTGACTTGACGCACATCTCATACGCATTTCATTATTTGTTCCATTCAATTCGTTGCCTCACTTCCCACCAGCTACGTCATCAAATTTGCTTGCGGATTCGACCGCTACTTGAGACGTTGCCTTCTTCAAGAGTTGTACGCTAGTCGACTTGACTCTAACTGAAATTTTGAGATAGCTGTGATAACGCCTTCCAGATCTCCATTATAAACTATCCTCAACCTCTGGTTATTGAAACTAGTTTATCCCGAAAGAGTCTAGCAGTAATTATCTGATACCGAAGGAATGAAGATCTTCCTTAGTCTATAACAGGTTTGAATCAGCTACCATGAGTTTAACATTACTCATCCCTGATCGCTGCACTTAGACCACTCTAATTATTATGCACACTAGTGAAACGATAAGGCAAAGTCTCTTCTACGGTTTTGTTAATTTCTCAAGGTGCTATGTTGAAGTTCTGAATGAAGCATCGATCGTTAACACTTTCGGGACGGCATTAGAAATCGTTGTTCACGGCGCGAATTGTAAAACAGCGAGCGATTTTCATTATTTGCTCGGAATTTTTCCCTCTCTTGAAAAATTTCTTGGGTTTTTTGATCTATTCTGTTACATCACTAGTTACTCTACCTGCTAGTATGTTTTTGTGGCATGTATAGTTCCCACGTGTAGGAAAATACGCTAGTTTGCTTAGCAATCATACTGTTTTTGATATTCAGTCAATTCTAATAAGTCGTATCGAGATATTACAATATAAATATTCATGTTTTAGTATATTTCACTGTATACAATACCCAAAGGCTAGTATAGCGGTTGAAAAAAAAATTGAATGTTTGGTCAGAAATGGTGGTGCACACTACATGCCATTTCAGTTATGGATTTTTTTCGATATTTTTTAATTATTAGTGCACTTCAAAAGTTGGAACTTAAATGAACTGATAGAACATTTTTTCTTCTATTCTATAGGTGCTCCTTCTACATGAACGATATTCGTCTTTGCAATCCTTGCCGCTGCAAATGCCACTCAATTATGTAATCTATCTTTTTTTTCGTAATTTACCCTCAAGACGCCAGAATATCAAAAATAAGGTGGGCCGGACACGTGGTGCGCTTCAGCGACAACCGATGGACTAGAGCCGTTACCGACTGAATTCCTCGAGACATCAAGCGCTCTACATTGAGACCACCGACCCGTTGTTCCGATTTCTTCACGAAAGCTATAGAAGAAAAATATGATGCTCAGCGAATCCCTAGAGCGAGGAGGATCCACTGGGCTACTCTTGCACGCGATAAGGAAAAATGGATGTGTTGTTGGTACCCGCTCGAGTCACTCGACGATTAACGGGACGACAGGTAACAGGTGACAGGTGACCCTCAAGACAATTCTCTGCATCTCTCCCTAGCTCCAACCTCTCAAAATAACCACATATGACCACGTGAAGGTGGTTGGAACCGTCCACCAGCAGATCACAAATCTGGTTTACCCTCTGCGTCCAATGGTTGTCCTCCTCCACTTTCACGCTTCAATACTTAGAATAAGTTGATTTCTACGGATTATTTTTTGCTCATACACGCGAAGAGGAGTTGAATACTTTTACGATACGGAAGAGTTCTGTGGAAAAGTCACAGGCGGTTTCAACAAAACCAGGAATTACTGTTTGTTTCTCGTATGTTCATCGATGTCATTCTGCATTCTCTGTCTTCGCTGATGTGCCTTCGCAACTAGTTGACTGAGGAAATTTTTTTTTACCTTTCCTAGTTTCGAATAGATTAAACGAAGGTTAGCGAGGTAACTCCAGCCAATAGGCGAAGTGAGTGGTAAAGAGAAACAACCGTTGGTTTGTTCAAGATTAATACAAGAAATTAGACTTGTACGACTTTGTGTTCTGCTCTTCAAGAAACATCAAAAAAGCGATAATTTGTTTACGACGAACCAGTACACAGGATTGGGCATCTGTGCGATAATCGAACGAAGCATTCCATTTCGCGACCACAATTTAACAAAACCGTCTTCTCCACCTGACAATTGAACACCATCTTCGTACTAACATTTTCAAAAAGTATAGACCAAATTTGTTCTATTAGCTACTTAATGCGATTTTGAAGTATAGAGGTAGCAAACGGAACAAAAAACGAACAACTCAGTAAGCCCGTGCCATCAGGACTCCATCGAATTTGCAGCACCGCTCCTTTGTGTGCATCAAATGATTTTTCAATCTTTCCCATTTTGTTGACGAAATGGATTCTTCCTATGCGATAGTACTGCTTTTCAATACGAAAAGGTGGAAAAATAGGTCGAGACTTACCATCAGAACTGGAAAGTGCGAAGAGATCAGTGTTTCCATCACGTTTATACACTCTTGGAAACCAATGCATTGATGTAGGGAAAAGTGTACTGCAATTTTAATGTCGTGACTCACTATAAAAGCAGTAAGCTGCAGAATTCAATTTTTTTCAACAATTTTTTGATAAGACAGAATTTATATCTGGTCATTTAGGTCACGAATCTTTGTTGTCTTAGTACCAGCTCACATGGCAAAATGCTCAAGTGTACGTACGGGGTCGGATAAATTTGTTCCCATGTACAGCATTCACTAGTTAGCTCACCATGATATGAGTATGAAATAAAACGATTTACAACTACAGGAAGATGAATTCTGTGATGAGATTTGCTGAAAATTGTGACCGTTCATGATTGAAAGTACCATAATCTACCCATATGTCATATAAATGACGTGAACCTTCCATTTTCGATAAGATTGAACTGTTATTAGTAGGTTGAGTAAGAACCTCAGGAAATTATTGCAAATGTTATTTTTTGACATCTTTGTATCGCTTTTTACTGATAGTTTTGCATATATTTATCTGGTTCATTAATTTCAACTGCAGAACGCCTACTGAACAGTATGATTTGTGTGCTGATCCGTCAATGCTGGAGAAATATTTTACCGCACCTCAGAGCCGTCGATGAGATTGATGAGGGTGAAGCGCTGATTTGGCGACAAAGTCATCTGTGGGCAGATGATTCAAGCGATTCAATGGTAACTTTGATCTCGGAAACATGCCTCGCTCTGGCCGATCACCTGTTTTGGTTGAAAGTAACTAGCAAGTCGGTTCGAATACTGAGCCTTCATCGAGCATTCGTGATTTGGCTGTAGAGCTTGATGCTTTTTAGTGAACAATTGTCAATAAATTGCACCAATATTGCTTTGTCCACAAACACAAGAAGCATGGCAGAAAGTCGTGGACAAAGGTGGTCATATTTCAAAATGATGCTTTTTGTTATCTTTGTTGTTAATTTACGCATAAAAACGAAACTTTCAATAATTTCCTAAGACTTTTTGCTCAACCTTAGGTCTAACTATATCAGAATAAATGAGGCTTTTAGTTCACTTCACCTCGGCATTTCCGCAACTGTAGCAGCATCCATGTTTGTGAGGTTCCATCTATAAAAGCACTTTATATGATTGCTGAAATTTGATAAATAGTTTGGCGGGAAATGGAATTTCACAGGTCGGCAACGAAAAGTTCACAGAGTCAACGTTTTGTAAACTCTTGAGAAGGTATAAACAATTCAAGAATTGCCGTCTAACATAGCTTAATGTTTCTGTTATACTTCATTGATGTAAAACATTCGCCTGAATAGAGCATTATAGCATATCTCGTTAAATTCTAATCGCAGAATACCTCAAGAGGCAGTGGTCATCTGCGCACGAGTACATTTCCTCTCCTCCTGCCCATCCCACGGCACACACCGAGTCATGGTGGCGAGGTGCACGAGCTAATGAAACCTTCAATCGCATACCTGAAAAGATCTCTCAAATACCGCGGATGGATGGTAACTGAGCGCTGTAAATGTCACAGCCCAATTGTTTTCAGTGTCAATGGCAGGTGATATGTATAGATGGAACTGTTTCGAATCGAGAAGGATTAGCAAACAGGAATGAGTATAGAATAAGCAAAAAATGATAACATTGAAAGAAAAGGAGAAAAATATTGAAAAAAGTCCAAACCTATCTAAAAATGAAAAAGCGGAATTATAAGATATGCGAAAGATAGGTTTGCATCTTGATTACTTCCTTGTCGCTCTATTTATTTAGTGAGATTATGATTGTTCTCGTAAAAACACATAGGTATTTGAACCGATTACTTATAAATATATTATAAATCGCCCACCAATTTCTTATGACAAGGGCTACTTTAGTTATAAAAAAGAATCACAGTACTGACTTTATTGAACTATTTAATTTGTCAATACAGTAAGTAAGCAAATCAATCCATTCTTTTAAAGATTAAAATGTCAATGTAGGCTCTACAACTGAAAGGTTTCAATGAAGTTGGTGGATTGTACGGAAACATCACGATCAACTGACACTACGAGTCGCCTCACATGCTCGCTATAAATTAACGTAATATCAGGTCTTCTTACAAATTTTGGCACTAGAACAACAAACATCAAATTCATCAGCCAAAAGTAATTCAAACCGCTTGATAACGCGCCATCTCTCAGGCAACAAATCATTACTGTGCTCATAGAACTTGTCATCCTTGGATTCAAGGACAGATAAATTTTCGACGCAAATGACCGATGTCTCGAAACTTGTTCTTGCTCAGGAAGTGCTCCAGCGACCGGTAGAAGTGTTAGTGAGACGGCGACAAATCAGTACTGTACTCCATAGTTGAGTAGGTGATCTCCTTAGCCCAGTTCGGTCAAATTGCCCTTTGCCAATCTGAAGTCATGGAACCTTGCGTTGGGTCAAAGTTCAATAAGATTGCGGCTACGTCGATGTGATAGGGCCCGATTGCAGTGATCCGGGTGCTCATAGTAGCGTTTAGCGTTGATCATCTCTACTGCTGGCAGCAAGTCCCAGTGAATCGGCCCGGTCCGGTCTTGAAAGATGATGAGCATAGCCTTTGGTGAAATCGATTTGGAAGCGGAATTGAAGTTCCTCGTTGCGTATAGCTTGCTCTAGTGCCGAAAGGTATGAGAGGTGCTGATATATCTTGCTACAGAAACTTCCTGTCCTCTGAGTGTTATAAACTACTTTGAATTTTCCTCTTCATTTCCAAAATAAGTTTCTACTATCTCTCTTAATCAAACAAAGAACGCTTAAGATGCATCATGCTTAATCTATGCATGAGGAGCAAGTGGACGAAGCTCAGATGAACGCAATGTATTTTTATTTCCGCACACTGGCGCGATCATTAGTATTTGTGATGCATTTTTTTTCCTTGTGGCCACATCAGTGAAACCGAGGGCCGTGAATAGTTATCAATGCTACCTGAAGTACCGCAGGTGACGGGAATGTGTACCAAAGGCGGCCGCTTGTTCACTGAGAAACCAGATTGCTTTGTTCCTCCTGGCTAATTGCTCAAGAGATTTCAAGCATCTGTTTGTAAACCGGAAGTGCATAGAAGACTGCTTTGTAATGTGTTAAACGAATATAATCTGCATTTATTCCGTGATGACCATTACAGCCACATGTAAACTATACGAGACGATTGGCAGGGTCAGCAAGCTATAGATTGAAAAGCTTATTAAGAAAAGTGAATTAGGAGGCATCAAGATACTTTTCGAAACTCAAGTGATTGATACTCATTGCATAGCAGGAGAAAGCATAGGGAAATGTGTTTATAGGTGTACGAATATGACTCCGCCGCTTTTTTTTTACTGTAAGAATAGTTAAAAGAATGCACATTCTTTCTTCCTTTGTTTAAGTGCGTTAAAAACGCTACTCACTTATATGCTTTTTGTGTGAAAAATATTTCATATGATGGTTTAATAGGACTTTGAAGACGACGACTTTTGAACCCAAAAAAGCCAATTTTTAATTGCTAATTTGTAATTTGAATACGGCACTTTCAAGTAGTATTCTGACGGTGAAATGTCGGGAGACTTAGGCGAATAAGGTAAAACTTCTCGAAAACGTTCCACCTCAGCTCTTTTATGACGTTTTCGCTTGGTTTGATGAATGAAGTAGAGCGTAATTATGCAGCAAAATTGTAAGTTCGTGCCGCTTTAGTTTTTTAATATGATTTCTTCAGAAAGATTGAATAATCTGGGTATAATTCAATTGCATATTCTATTCTAACATTTTGGTATTTATCCTGTCCATACTTGCCCTTGAGACGAAGCTTGCTTCAAGCTCTTATTCTTGCGCACCGCTTCACTAACATTTGTCCTACGCGCCATTCGTGCATGAATATAAAGCGAAATCGTTTCCACGATAGCTTCATCTTAAGGTAAGTATATGCAAGTTGTATACCAAAATGTTTCCAAAAAATGCGAAATTGAACTGCACTGAAATTAAGTAATTTTAGTCAATTTTGGCTTAAAAACTGCAAAGTATTTTTCCCGCAGAAGGCGTTTTCCGGGTACAAAAGTCATCATCTTCGAATTCCTATGAAAGCCATTATATGAATTATTTTGTATGACAAAAGCATGTACGCAAACAACGTTTTTCACGCACTTTTGAACAAAAAAAGAACTTGCATTTCCTCATTTTTACTACTATTACAGCAAAAAAGAGAAGACGGCGGAGTCATATATATATGTATATATACATCCAGGAGGTATAACCATTGCCCGTTGAAGGTAGTGGTCGATTTGACAATAAAACGGTGAAAATGAAGGAGTCAAGAATTAGTAATCAAAAATAAATAAACATGGTCCTACAGTTTGCAGAAAAAACTGAACTTTCTGTTGAAAGTGAAAATACTAAGCAAAAATCCTGCGTGGTTGCTAAGGCGACAACAACGCTCGCTGTGACGAAATCATACCACTGTCTATATGTCATATTCAGGAAGGGCGAAAACATTGGAAATAAATCAGTAATGAAGTCTGGAGCTAAATTTGCCTCGAGTAATACCCTTCAAAATAACGAATTCCAAAATAGTTCTTGACTATCCACTCCGGTTTCTTCCTATCGTGAAGCTATTTTAGCTTAAGAATAACTTACCTTAGCTATTTACTACGTGACTTTGAAATCGGATACTTGGAAAAGAATTTTTGACTATACGGTGTCATAGCTCTTCACGTAAGAAATAGATATAGTAAGTAAATTAGAGGCTTTTGAAGTGCCTTAGATGGAAAGTGGAGAATTTTTGCCGAAAAACGGTGAAAAACTGTGTTCGGCGAAAAGACTACCAAACAGGCGTAGGTGCAATGTGTACACGTTGTCGCCTAAAGATGAATAAGGCGAAACATTTCCGGCAATGTAGACTGATACGCAAAGCTTTGATAGACAGAAGTCGAACCAGCATTTCACTCTTTAGGAGGTGCGTGCCAACAATTTCACTACGGAGACTCACGTTTTTGCTGTCACTCTTTTGCACTCCAGGACATTGATCTTTCACCAACCATCCGCCAAACGATTTGGCCTGGTAAGCACATACTCCTTGAACTCCAGTCACACAGCAAAGAAATTAGTTATAGTAATCAAATAGAATTTTTTTATTTAACCATTTTTTCAGAGGTGATATGCTAATATAATCACATATCCAATAATGTAGAAATAATGTAGAGTGATATGCAAACTTTGAACCTCAAACGGGAATCAAACCCGCATTCACCTCATCTGGGGCGCGTGGTAACCAATTGAACTAGCGGAGTTCCTGTTCGGCTACCTCTTCATGCAATATAAACAATCGATCTATTAGCAATCAACAGTCAACGGTTTAGCCTGGTAAGCACGTATCGGTACTGAACTCAGTTTACGCCGACAGATATTAGATAAATGTAATCCAAAATAATTCTTTTAGTTAGTCCCATTTTAGCGGTGATTGACGCGAAATGTCAGGATTTTGCAGAAGAGTGAAGGCATAATCTAAAATTCTCAGAATTTCCAAGACAGGAGCGATAGCTGGCAACAAGAACTATACCATAGGAGACACTGTTGAGTCCTTTTAGATGTGAACTTTTTTCCTCACCTGTTCTCATGTTTGAATTATGAGTCTTGAAGCAAAAAAATGATAATTTCACGAAATCAGAATGCTATCGTGGCAAAGGAACACTTCTATAGTGAGGGCAAACATTTAGAAAAAAAGTGAGGGAAAAGTAAATCCTAGTGATTCTTCAGGAGGCAAATGGAATACAAATAATGATGTATGATTATCCAGTTTCAAGGCTAGCATTGATTTTGCATCGTGTGGCTCCATAGATGTTATGTGATTACCTAGTAGCAAATTTTTTTTTTTTGCTTTAAGTGACGTGTCAGCTATGCCACTACTTTCACACTGATGTCGAAATGATTAAAATATCAAAAAAAAAAAAAAACCATGACGATTACGTGTTTCTCAAATTTACGAATTTCCGTGAACATCTGGAGCAGGAGTGTGTTTGGGTATCTAAATCCGACCTCAAATCTACTTATAAAATCGTTTCTTGTTATTGCAATGGATAGTTACAAAATCAATCCCTATCTGCTCTGATCTGAACGCATGAAAAACTTGCACCAGGTATCGTCATAGAGGTGCCTACGTTCATCCAGAAAAAAGTACGTAGACCACCACATAGATTTAGAAACAACTTCAGTCATGGAGGGAACGCTAACGATCTGATCAAAGACCAGCCACAAAATTTAGACAAGCATTTTGCTGCATGGATTACGTCCAAACGGTATCGAGGACCATAGAATTATGTAGGGAAAACCATCCATCCTCAATCCTAGGTTATATCAACTATGAGAAAGCATTTGATAGTGTCGAAACGAACGCAGTCTTGTCATAGCTTGTCGATTCAGAAGTGGAGACGTCCAACATAAGAACTCTATTGAACTGTTATCGAAATTGCACCACGAAAACACAGATTTTTTATCCACCCCTTTTACCAAACCCATTGGGAAAGGGGTTCGACAAGGCGATACTATATTGCCAAAGGTGTTCACCGCCGCACTGCAGTGAATAATGAGTTTGCTCTATTGGAACGACAAGGGCATACGCATTGATGGAAAATTTTTATCAAACTTCGTTTCACGGATGTCGACGTCTTAATCTAAAAAACCACCAGTGAAGCAGAGATGATACTGAAAGAACTCAACAAAGGAGGAGAGAAGATCGGACTACGCATAAATAGCTTGAAAACCCTGTTCGTGAAAAATCAATGAAGTAATGAGGAACAACTCGAACTGGATGGTTCTTCGCTAACGGAAAGCACGTCGTACGTGTACCCTGGACGTTCATTGAACATGCAGAACAACATGAATTAGGAACTTGACAGCAGAAGGAAGGCAGCGTGGGTCGCATTCAGGCTTTTCAAAGAAGCCGCTGGCCAGATAACAAACCGGAAACTTCACGCCAACCTCTTCGATTCGACGGTCTCCCAGAGCTCTGCTATACAGCTGAGACGTGGGCTGATACTCTGATCACGCCAAGACTACTGTGAACAACTCACAGAGCTCTTGAACGATGTCTTTTGAAATTCAGTCGGCACTCACAACATCTAGCCTGCTTGCACAGCCCAGATTTCCGTAGCCTAGTCCATCCTTGTGATCCAGAAGTATTCACATCGATAGCGAAGCATAGATGGGCCTGTCATATATGAGAAGATCAGAAGACAGATGGACGAAACGAACTCTACAGTGGACGCCACGAGAATGCACCCGCCCCCGCGGACGACACCTACACGTTGGGTGGATGTGTTCACTAGAAGAATTGATCATCTGTACTCTCAGGTGCCAATATTTTACAGATCACAGTATGAAACTCGCGCCAGCCGCTATGATCCAATCAAATCGCCACTATAGACGACTATCGCGCAAAGAAGAAACGAATAAAAAAAGCAGGGGTCCGCATAGTTCGTAAAGGCGGACCGTCCAAGTATTTGATAAGGAACGAGTTCTGTCTTTCGAGAAATATGCGTGTGTAAGGCATAAATGTTTTCTTTCTGCAACGGCGTCGTAAGGCTTTTTCAAGAATCAGCCAGGTAGCGCAGTATCCAGAGATTTATGCTTTCGAATGACTACTAACACTTTTAAGAAAAGTTCTTGTCCAAAAAATAGTCGCTTCTTTACCCTTGGTCGTCTAATAAAAAGTACTCTGAAACATCTACAAGTGATACCTATCGGCAAGATAATTCATTGATGAACAATTTTCAAACAGTCAGATAATTATTACCTTCTTGTAAAGTATTCATGGCTCAATGAATGCAGACACAATCACATTATTAGTGATAAGAAGAAAACACATTTAGCACGTTGGTTGAAGATGTCATGTTATAAAGCCATCCACTCTCTAGGGTCAAAAATCCAGAACTAGACTAGTTTGAGAGAAGAAAAAGGCAATAATCTGACACAAATAAGGGCACTCGCAGTTCACCGTAGAAACTAAAAATCTATCCAAAAGCCTTTGTGAAGTTTGAGAGGATCGAAGGCCTATTTCATTGTAAAAACCCTCGTGACCGGCACAATGAAAACCACATTCCATCTGTTATTGCCAATATTTTCGATCCGTTGATGTAAAGCTACAAGGGTCTATAGCTAACGTGTTCGAAGGGTACTCCTTCACCAAAAGAGACCATTTCTCTTGTCATAAATGACTTTATCATCGAAAGGTGTCAAGTGTTAGTGTCTATATTTCATCCTAATAACCTTGCAGCTTCAGAAGGGTGCTCGTTTTACATCATTCACACGAATCCCTCTATGAAAAGTGAGTATACTGCAGGCAGTTTAGAGTGACCAGACCACACCATGAGCACCCAAATGTTTTTGAATCACCCCGCATAACGTCCCCGCAGCAGCGAGTACGTGAAGGAGCCCGTTAACGTCACCACCTACAGACGTTTCAAACGACTTCGCAGTGTATGTAGCTTCATGATATCACTTTGGCTTCCATGGTGCTCAAGTGCTCACTCTTTGATTGATGCGATATATTAGGTATAACTGCGAGAGTTGGCAATAATACAGCGTCTGGCATCAAGCTTCACTATTACCGTCCAAAGCTGTAGCCTCCGTACCCGGGTTTCAGTCACTCTTCCACTGTGGTGACTACTTCATCTCCCGCTCACCATAAAAAAGTCACATGTTTTGAATTGCTGAACCAACAGTTAGAGCACATTAATTTTGTCCCAAAAAGTTTGGCTTTTTTTTCGAACCTTCACAATGTACCAACCAAAAAACCGTCATAATATCGTATCGAAGGCGAGGTAACAAGAGCATAATGTTTCATTAGGTTTCCTCCCACAGATCCCCCCCATAGAGAGATTTGTGCACAGCGTTTTCCAGACATCTACCACTAGCACAAAAGAAAGCAATAGCGGCAAAGAGCCATTTCCAATGACTACACAACGCTAGTTGCTCAGGATATGTTTGGAGAACCAACCCCTTCTAATCGCATCTTGTCACTTTCCACCCTACAATTTGGTATAATAGATCTAGGAAGAATAAGGTGTTGTCTAACTGCTCCTTATCTCCGATGAAGTAAGCGTAGCTACGAAGGAAAGTTTGAAAAGGATCGATATAGAGAACTTTGTAGTAGTAAATCAAATTTTGCATAACTTGTCATTTTAAAAAAAAGAATGCACGAATTCAAATGAGTTCGATAGACCTATTGTCTTGAAAGCATGAGGGAACAAATATGTTGCAAAACGAGTAGATCGCTCTGCATCTCTCCATAAAAGCACCAGTTGAGAAAACTTAGCGTTAACAAAACACTCAACTAGGCACTCACGGGACCGCAACGGAGATGATTTTGAAGCAAAATCCGCTATCCTTGTACAGAAATCCAGAACATCAGCGCGCGAAACTTTTGAAGAATTTTGAATAAATTCCGTGACTCCAAATAAACCGCACGAAGAAATGCGTAGTTATACATGATCTAGCTCCAAATCTCAGCCTGAGCTCTCATCGTGAGAGACACACATCTTTACCCATACAAAACTCTGTGACTGCTTTTTAAGAATAATTAGAGGCCTTATGATTCCTTGACAACAGCGTTGAACTCTTGCATAGAACGCGATGCGGTTGCGTGGAGAGCTACAATTACAATGAGGTAGTTTGAGATGAAAGTTGGAAGTAATCGTAAGTAAATGGTTGAATGATCCTATGAATTTGATAGGGTATGGCTGACAAGACCTCAATAAGACTCTTTAAAGTATAGACAACGCGAATGCTTCTCAATGAACGAAATAAAAATAATGTATTTAGCAAATCCAATTCAAAAGTGTTTGTTCACGCTGTTATGCGAACTTGTTATAAATTACGTGCTGTCAATAAATATGAATTTTTTAGAGGGTCTTGTGGAACATTTTGTTATAGGTTTTGTAAAAGATTTCAGGTACTTGAACCAGGAATAGAATAATGGAATGAGTTCATCAATCAACGACCAGATCTGAACGGAAAAGCGCGCCAATAGATATGTATTTCGAGGCAGGCGATACATAGAAAGAGTTGAGCTAAAAACGACTCATGTCGTTGTCAAAGGGACAAGGAACAAATGGTGAATGATTATAAGAAGCTATTTATTCTCGCTGCGTCGTGAAGGTGTTTGGTGAGTAGATTAAGTGCCGTTGATTTTCGATCCTTTGAAGAAGTAAAGCGACGAATCATTAGTTAGCAATGAGTAATTTTTGCCTCTTATCACCTTTGTGTCTGCTCAGCAAACGATCGCCAACATTCATCTGCTTTCAAGTTCAACTATGAGATTTTGATACCTGAGTTAACCGTAATCACACGGGTCTAAACCCTCCAAAACATTCAAATCTTTCTCAGTTGGGACCACGAAGACAACTTGTATCGTGAGTAATGCGTAAGTTCCGACTATGCTGTCGAAATCTAATTATTATAGCTAGTCTCCAGCTCATCTATTTTTTCTTAATAATTGCAGATAGCCAGATATTTTATAGGTATGGAGAATATAAAAATTTGTGCATCAGATAAAGGAAAGAACTTGCTGCGTCATTCAAAATAGAAACAACTGCTTTGAAGAGCATTTATTCTTAGAGATTTTGTGAAACACAAACTGAAGGTAGTACTGGCATCGTTGCCAATCCAAAGAAACTTACCAACAAAATTTTCAATAGGTCCTTTAGAGACAACTAACAGAAGAATTATGTGGCTTGCTTCTTTTATGCAGTTTCAGAATTGCAGTGGGAAACATAATCAGCAGCTGTTTTTTCGTTAGCAACGTTATGCAGTAGTAACAAGTTCATCATCCGTTACTCTCGTATTTTCGACGGAAACACAACGAAACAGTGGCATTACCTTTGTCGCTATTATCGCTCATTGCTGACATCGTCTCAAAACGTGTCAGAAATTTTCATTGTTTCTCACCTGATGAAGAATGTTATCAAATAAATAAGCTGTTGCGATATATCCGGTTGTTGCACTGGTATCGTTTTCAATACTAAGCTACTTGAAGGTGAGGAAGGAGAAGAGGCGTAACTCATTCATGCCATGTAATTGAAGCCTCTACGAAGTGCAGAGGGAACACCTTTCTTCAGCCTTTTCGAATCAGCGATTAAGTATCGCTATGCTCAGTCGTTGTTCTGTCAGACTTCTCGTAAGGCACTTATCACAACAGTGCACCAATTGCTAAATTATTAGTATTTTTGCCACTATGTCTCGTGAAATGGTGATTCTAATTCTGGACCGCTGACGAATAAGAGAGCAAAGAAGAATCATTTGCACTTCTACCATAACTTATATTTAGCATCGTCCATTTGATTAAATAACACCGATCGCTCTTCTAGTCTCTTTGCTTCTATTTAAATAAAAATCTCTGTAGGAGACGTAAGATGTGAAAATAATGACTGCTTTCGACCTTAAATTAGCAATCTCGGCTCATAATAAGTCTGATTAATTGCAATAAAAACGACTACAATCTACAGGTCTTTATCAACAAAAAATTATTTTGTTCAACTGCCATAAAGCTATCATTTTCCGAAGATTATCGATTTATTCCTTCACTTATTTTTTCAGTGCCCTTATTTCGAACACAAAAGCGAATGAACCATTGGATTTAACCTTTTTTTACGACCGTCTGTACCGAAAGACACGGCCTTTCGATTGGTTTGCATGAAACCATTTGTATGAAGCTATTTAAGTCCCTTCCAGACGTTTTCCTAATTTGTGAACAGAGGAATGAACGACGCGTGCTGTGATTGGTTGGTCGTGACGAGATCATTACATTTTCAATTTTTAGGTCTGTGAAGACTGAGACAAAATACTTGGTTGAGATAAAAGTTCCTTAACACCCGCGAACAACTCAAATTTCATGTTTGTTTCACATAGCATCGGTTACTGTAAATTTTATGGAAATATATTAAGAATATTTACACAAGAATCTCTCAAGACAGAACTAGTCTTAGTGCATCAAATTTTAATTTACTTTTCGACGTACTTTCCGATTATAAGAAAGCAAATGAAAAACCGACTCCAATTGCTGGAAAAGAAGATTCGACAACTGAGATTTCAGGATACAGCCCCACGCCGCCGATTTTCAAAAAAGCCTTTTTTGACGTTGCTACAGAAGGAGATTTCTTGCATTGCAGACGTGCATATTTCTGTCCGGAAAGAGCATTCTCCGGACTGTTAGTAATCTGGATTCAAAAACGATCACCTGTCGAATGACGACTAATAGCGCAAAGAAAGAGCTTTGCTCTGCGAGAAACACGCGCGTCTACGACATAGTTCTGTGTGGATTTTACAGCGCTATAAACGGGTGTTTTTGAAAACGAGCCACGTGGGTCTATAACATGAAGTCTCAGCTCTCGAATGGTTACTAACATTCTTACGAACACTTCTTCAACAACGAATGAAGTCGGTTTCTCATTTGTTCCTTATAATCAGAAAGAACCCTCTTCAAAAAGATCAAGCCCCGCCATCATTGCACGTCGAAATCCATTTGGCCAAATGGTCATCTGCATAAGATGGAATCTTGAAGGTGTATTGCATTTCAAACTTGTTCCGGATGGTCGCGCCTCAATGTCGAACTCTACTGCGAGTAGCTGGACTGAGTCTGAGATGCGTATAGAAAAATACCCGACAATGATTCGTTGAAAAATGCTCTCTCTGCAAAGCAGTGTCAGGCCTCACACCGGAAAGAAGACTGTGGAAGAGCTATGAATTGGAGGGAGTCGAGGTCTTGGAGCACCCAGCCGACAGTCCAGATGCTGGGCCGTCCGCCTAGAGTCGTTCCCGTTCAATGGAACGTCTCCTGCATGGACACCGTACGAGACATTTAATCAAGTTGAAGAGGCATGTGAGGAGTTTTTTGATTAAAAGCCCAAAAATTGACAATTTTGAGCAAATCCGAGAGCTTGCAGATCGTTAGAAGAAGGTCGTAGATAATGATGGCCTTTATAGATATACCTAGTGATGCAGTGTGATGTGCAAAACTTTGGCGTCAATCGGGACTCGAACCCATATCTCACTATCCGGGAGCGCGTGCTCTAATCCGTTGCTCTACTGCGCCCGTTTTGTTCACCACTCTTTTTACGCTACGATGCATCTATAGTCCTCATTTTGAAGAATAATTACTGTTGTTTACAATTGCATTTACGTATAAACTTCGAATTTTTAGCGCGTGTTAAGGAACCTTTTCCGCAACCTAATGAAAGTTGAAAGAGCACTGCGGTGTAAGGATATACAGCTATTGTAATTTTGTTATTTTACTACTTTTAGCAGCGGTATGATGCTTCAAAAATACATCTTAGAAGATAAGGTGGCATGCAAAAATCCAACCTCGGGCGGGAGTTGAACCCGCGGTTCACCTACATCGGCGGCGCTTGTTACCACTACGCCACGGCATGGCTGAAACGCGAGTTCACATGCCAACTGAGGTTGGATTTTTTGTGTACCATCAATCTTCTAAGATTCTGTATATGATTAATGTAGAACAAGGTCTCTGCTGTAAAACTATAAAGACCTGGACACAGAGTGGTAGTACATCTGTGGTGTAGTGGTAGTGTGCGTCTCCCTTCTCAGTGAAACGCGGGTTCAAACCTCGCATGAGGTCGGGCCTTTGACCGCCCGCGGCAACGTGCAGCCGCTGCACCCACCTCGGGCCGCGCTGCGCAACACCGCGCGATCGATGAACGGCCCGATTGACGTGGTGCAACAGCGCACATGTGCTAGACAGTGCGCGTGGGTCGCGGTGTCGGCAACGGCATCAGCAGCCGCGGCGGCGGCAGCAACGGCGGCGGAGGCGATGGTCAGTCGATAGTGCGCCGTTGCATCGTCTGATGTTCCCGACACGAACGCACACGCCCCCACCAATAGTAGCGCCCTCATGCATCGCGACGAGGGTCCCACCTTTCGTCCCATCGTGAGCCCGTCGCTGCCCCTCATCATGCTCCGCCATGACCCTCAAGAGGGTTAGGGCTTTGGCTCGTAGAGTGGTAATCGTGCGTACGCGATCTGCTCTTCGACATTGGCGGCCCCCATCCGTGTTCCATTGGTTGTTGCACAACAATTACCGATAGGGTGGATAGGGCAGTCAGATGCTGAGCGAATATAGAAATTCACACGAAACATTGCATGATTTCAATATCAGTTTCCCTCCCGATAAATTTCATATCATTGCATGCCAGCCGCGTGAATTATGGCTAGACGACGCTCTTCGTCGCACCCGCAGCTGCTAATCGATATCGATTTTTCGCGATGAATTTGCGTTTCTTTTTTTTTCGCTTCTGCGCTGGTAAATCGACACGCCTATTGTGGGTGTGTGTGCTTGTATGTGCGTGCATATGTCATCTTGTCTCAGATTTCGCCAGCACCCCCCGAAAAATGTTCGTGTTCTCGTCTTTCGATCGATTTCCTCACTTGATCTCCGCACTCCATGTTGATCTATTGACGTCACTGTGACGTCATCAAGCCTTAGTGAGGTTCACATCCCAACGCCAGATTCACCCCTTTCATTGTCATTCACTATCGATTTTTCCTGTCCTGCTTTGAATTTCTAAATTTTTTATCTTGTAACTATTCTAATCTCTATTTTACAAAAAATAGTGTTTTATTGAGTTCTGCCGGTACCTCTGCAGTTAACGGAGACCAGGGTACGACATTTGTGACTGACTGACCGACCGTTGTTTTGTATTATACTGTTCTGTTGTGGTGACCGTCCGTCGTCGTCGTCGTCGTCGCCGCCGTCGTCTCCGTCGCCGTCTCCGTCGCCGCCGCATCAATCCTAAGAACGACGTAACGCGAAAGTTTTTTTTTAGGTAAGGAAGGAGATCAAGCTCTACTATGGTGGTTTTCTTTATCGATCGTTTTTCTTTCGATTTTTCTTTATCGACCAAACTCGATTTATTGCAGTGAGATCAGTCGAATCCTAGCGACCACCCCGCCCGGTCGTTCGTTCGTTCGTTACACGTCTTCGGACGCTTATCATCGTTCGCTCTTTTTCTCTTCACATTCCTCTGTGTGTATTCGATTCAAGCCAGCCGCCATACCACCTTTCAGCAACTTAGAGTTTATTTCGTCTAGTAGCCTATTTCCCTGTTTTTTTCTACTAGTGAGCTTTTCTTATATTCTCTTTAATTTTCGATTTTTTTTCTCACATTCGGATCGTTCTGCTGCTCTGTCATGGCTCGACTTTAGATCCCATGTCTTCTCTGTCAAGAGGCGCTACGAGCGCCAATAAACCGAAACCTGTAAACGTAAATAGTTTGTATTCGGGTCGTAATCTAGCCGCGGGCGCTAAGCCCCTCGGTAAGTGATTTGTTATGTGTTGTTTGGTTAGAGCTTGGTGAATTGTCGCTAATATTAGGTTAGCAAAGAGTTTTTTTTCAGACTTTCTCGTTCTTGTCGATTAATTCTCATGCCATTTAAGTTCTTGTTTTTACTACCGTTTAAAGCAGCTCGTTACGGTTATTTTGATATATAACACTTATACATTTGTTTCAAGGTGGAATTGTCCCGGGAGCAAAAACGACTAATGACGTTATACGAGTATGGTTTAGGTTTAAGTACTGCTTTGGCACCCACCGATATTCGTGTACCATCAGAAATCGTTTTTGCTCCCGGGACAATTCCATCGAAAAACAGATGTATAAGTGCTATGTTCATACGTGCATATATGTGTCTACATACGTATATATGCACATATACGCAAATATGTATATGTATGTACATGCATGACATGTATATGTATGTGTAACGTATACTTGTATATATACACATATATATGTATATATACATGTGTATGTGCATGCATATATCAAAATAACCTCAAGAAGCTGCTCTAAATGATATTAGGAACGAGAACTCAAATACATGAAAAGTAATCAACGAGAAGGGAAAATTTAGGAAAATTTCTTGTCAGCTCAATGATAAGTGTATGGGTGATGCTTGTAAGATGCTATAGAGCATTTTTGAAATGAGGCGGCCAGTGTTGCCAGTTAGAGCTGCAGAGGCCGTGGGTTCACGGTCTCAAAAGGGTTAAGGGTTGGGTTGTGACGGCTGCGATAGTTCATATAGAAGAAAAAGCACTAGCACGCGCCTCCTAATACGAGTGAATCCGGGTTCAGCTCCCGCGTGATACCGAGTGCTATGCGTACCACTCATTCCTCTTAGATCTGTACCCAGCCCGACTTTGTTTCAACTTCTTGGGAAAGGCACGTTTTCTGCTTCTTTTCAGAGTTTCAGAAGTCGCCCGATAGCTTAAATGTCGAGGATTTCAGTGATTTGATGTGATTGGTTCGCTGAAATTGATTTTTGCTGTCGAAGCATAACTAAATTTATGTTTCACACTTGAGCATTTTTCGCTAGACCATGCTTTTTTCCTAGGCTTCTAGTAATTATTAGATGGAATAAATCTCGACAATTTCAACCGTGTACTTGGTTTCAAAAAAGAAACATCTTAGTGTAGCGTAGCAGCGAAAAAAAATTAGTTTCGTACTCGGCGTGCATTCCTGGCTCCGCTATTTGGATGGGATTTCGCAACATTGACACCAAGGCACCGAGGTTTTGCAACATAACAGTTATATAGCATTAATTTAGATGGAGGCTAGGTGTACAAAAACTGTGTTCTGTCGTTCTGTGGGTTTAGAATTTTCATTTTCAGTTCATGATGCCAAATAAGCCTCCCTAGTAAGCCAGAACCAATAATCCTAAGCATTTTATGTTACCAAATCCGCTAATAAGCGTAAGCCTAAGCAGCCAGAGCCAATATCGAAAAACATGTGAACGTGTACAGAGGGAATTTTGAAGTATCAGAATCACATATATATCGGAAACTTTGCAAAGCAAAAAAGAAATCCTCAATTCAATAGTAAAAATCACACGCCACGCATATGAAATGCGTTGTACGATGAATGAACGCCAAGTGAGAACCCGATCTTTTTTTTAGCTGCTACAGCGCAGTAAAGAGTCCTTTTCTAGAACCAAGTATATCTTTGAAATCGTCGACATTCAACTATCGAATGATTACTGAAGGTTCAAAAAAAAGCTTTGTTCAGTGCAAGATGCTCAAGTGTGTCTCAGTTTTATTTTCAGTGCTACAGCACACTAAAAATTCTTTTTCATAAATTCAGTGGACCATTGAAATTCTCGAGATTTGAATTATCGAATAATGACTGAAACTCTTCAAAAAAAAAAAAAAATAGGAAACGCGCTTGTCTCACGGAGTTAACGAGGTGGAGATAAAGGGAATCCCCTCTTCAGTCTTAAAGGGAGCTGTAGTCTGCGTTCAACATTTGTGAACTAGGCACTTTTTTAAACTTTCTTGCTACTTATCAGTTTATAGAACCAGATTAATTAGAAGGGGAAGCAATCACTAGGAAGTTATTTGTAGTCAGAACACGAGCATACTCGTATCGTAATAACAAGTTTCAGAAAACCAAAAACAAAGGCAAAGTAAGTATTAGAAATGGCGGAAAGTGCTGCACAGGTGTGAACCTTCACTAATGATATTGGGTTGCTAAGAGACTTTCCGGACTTCCCGTTTTTGTTGATTATTTTCCGTGCATTTGTTTTATTTTTACTAAAGTTTAGAGTAGCTTTTTTGCGATTATTGTGATATATAACATTTATGCATTTGTTTTAGTATGGAATTGTCCCAGAGCAACAACGATTGTTGATGTTTTACGAGTATTGCTATGTGCTAAAGCTGCACTTGAACCCAAACGATGCTGGCGTAACATCAACAATCGTTTATGCTCTCGGACAAATCCATGTTAAAACAAATGGAACCGCAAGAAACTGCTCTAAGCGATTGTAAAAACGAAACCTCAAATGCGTGGAAAATGTTAAACAAAAACGATAAAGTCTTGAAAATCCTTCGTCAACCCATTAGTATCAACCCTTTCCAGACAATGAGGACATTTTGGCCCTCATTATCTCAAGGGTATTTTCCGTTGCGCATAGCCTTTTATGATTTTAGTATTAATTCGAAAGTTCAGATTTCAGCGATTTCTTTGCTATGATTTATATCTGAGAAACTTTTTCAGTCCGCGATAGTAGAGAAAATTTAACTGTGTTCCACACCTGGATTGCTTTGTTTGCACGTCTATGGTCTGAGATTCTTTCTTTCGAGATTAGGCTACACTAATGCTTATACGATATCACGATTCTTGGCGATTCGGAGGCTACATTCAGTTTTTGAAAAGATCGTTTTAGACGACGTGGGAGTGAAAATAAAATTAAGTTTTACATTAAGAGTTTTCTTCTCAGATAAGAGTTGCGTGTGTAGAAAAGGTGTTATGAGCGTGTAGGGAAGATTATGGAATATCAGAATAACACAAACCTAAGGTTTTTTTGGTTCTTTCTGATTAGGAGGGAACAAATGAAAAACCGATTTCATTCGCTGGAGAGGAAATCTTCATAGGAGTGCTAGTAGCCAATCAAAAGCTGAGACATTAGGCTACCGCCGCACATCGCCAAACATCCTTTTATAACGTTGTAGCATCTAGAATAAAAATCACGTTACACGCTCGTCTTTTTTCTTCATTTTCATCACGCATATAATTCGCTGGAAGCCGAATAGCGTTTAAGTGTGGAGAGAAATTCTTGTAGTATCTTAGTCAATCTTTTTATTGAAGTTTCTTTCGAAGCGGAGGAAAAATTCCTGATTGAATAGCAAAATATCAGACGTGTCGCCCTCTTTCGCCCCTGCCACGCCCCGTGCCACATCCTTCACCTTGTCAAGTAGCCTGAAAGCAACGTTACCAAAAATGTAAAACTCGATCTTATTTTCCCTGCTGAACCGTATTTCCGAAAGGTAAGCACATCGCTAGAGTCAGAAAACACTCTATCAGATGATTACTAGTAGTTTAAAGAGAGAGCTCTGTCTGGCGAGGTTTAGACACAAACTAAGGATCAGAACAGGTCGGATGATCAAGAGGGCTTTTTGAAAGGCCAAAACATTTTTGAGTTCTCTGAAGTTTGTGCTATAGTTTGCTAGTACTCTAGGGAAAGAGTTTTGTCTAGCGAAATATTAGTGAGACAGTAGAAAAGAACACGTCTTATGAAACATTTCATCTTGAATGTCACAGCATTATAAAGGGGTGTTTTGAAAAACTGGCGATGTAGGACAGTAGCCACAAGTCTCAGCTTTCGATTGCTTACTAATACTTCTATGAACAGTTCTTCTCCAGCGAATAAGGTTGGTTTTGCACTTGTTTCCATATGATCAGAAAAAACGTCCTTTTTTCTAGTAGTTTCCCGTTGATTCCACCCTGTTTGAGCCTCTCAGTAAAAAAGTATTTTCTGATTTTGTTCACGTTTTGGTAGTCATTCAGAGAATTTGAACGGTCTATTGTAATTCTTGAATGATTCGATTTCTGCGCAGTAACAATTGAAATAAAATTTCGTTTTATACTCAGACATTTTTCATTGAAGAAAAATTTTCTTCTAACCCTTCTCCAACCGCTCGATAGCGCAAATCTCGTCGGATACAACAATGTATTTCGAATTTGAAAAAGACTTCTGAGATTGATGTAACAGTCATAAGGTTAGATTTTGAGATTCGGCGCGCACTCTTTGCTTCGATATGAAGATGAGATCTCGTTACATCGGCACCGATTTTGCAACATATGAATTATTTGCGAAGTGCAGTCCAGTCTTCTTTTGAATGCTACAGCACAATAAGAATTTTTTTTAGGAATAAAGTTACTGCGAGAATCGTTGAAGTTCAAGCTGTCGAACGATTACTAAAAATCTAGCGGAAGCTTTGTTCAGCGAGGAATGCTTGAGTGTGAAAGACAATTTTATTTTTACTGTTAGAGTATATTAAACAAGCTTTTCTAATTAAGAGGTGCACGTTTGAATTTTCCAAGATGTAAGCTATCGAATGGCTATTGGAACTGTGGAAAAAATCAGAAAACATTTTTCCCAAGTGGCCAAAAAAGGATGTGGACATCGAAAGTGATTTGGATTTACGAAACACTATTTTCTTCTGAATGCGCAGTAAGAAGTCCTTTCCGTAAACCAAATACACCATTGAAATGTTGAGATTTGTGCTACCGAATGGTTTTGCGTGCTTACAGAAAAACTTTATTCGGTGAGAAATGCTTGAGTGTGAAACGAAATTTTATTTCTACTGTTACAACGCAACGAGTGGGTCCTTCATGAAATAAAGTGCATCTTACAATTGTTGTGATTTGAGCTGTCGAATTACTGCCAAATACTCTAAATAAGAGTAAAAAGTGGGTATTTTTCCAGAAAGAAAGAAAATATCTTTATTAGACAACAAAAGTCGCGCGCTGCGTGCGTAGCAATCGTGCTGCCGCTCGGAAAGGGCTCAAGTTCGTGACGCAAGTATTGGGGTTTCAAGTGAAGTTTCCAGTTTTGTTGTATCTGTTGGATTTACACACTGATAGGTGTCAGGTCATTCAAAATACAAAATAAAACGCGCATGCGAGCTGTGAACTTTCGATGGTGGTATGGAGGGAGATCATACCGTATTGTGCAGGATGTTCCTGTTAACCCCTTAAGGACCATGTGGTACATTTCGTACCAAGCTGCGCGCCGTAAAACCCCACCTACTGTAATGGCGGCGCGGCGTCCCCTTGAAAAGCGGGCACACGACCCGTCATGCGCGCACAGACATGCAGATGCTGCCTACCTGCGACTGCCGCACAAGCGGCGGCGCGATGCCTCCTGCCTCTGAACGGTGCTTCTCAGTAGCCTAGAGTTTATAGGTTGTGCTACTCTACTTGCCTACCTAGTGGCTTACCACGGAAGTTTCCCTGTTTCATAAGAGTTGGTGGTAGGCATTTCATAGCATCCAGTAGTAAATTTCGCAATATTTTTGCAAAGAGAAGATTCTATATTTGTGGATGAGCTCTCTTAGAGGATGTACCATTTGCTCATACCTGGATTTCAGGTAAACATGGTCTTACATCTGTTGGGAAAAGTGTTGGAGTTGTTCGTCGAATGCCGCCACCAGCAACTCTTCCGTCTCTTAAAGCCGAAAACAATGGCCAGGATCCTACTGTTGTCGTCGTACCTCAAGGTGGGTGTGTCTGTCATTGTACCCTATTGTTTCATAGAAGTTCCGATTAATCCAATTCCGTAATATATCTGCTTTACATTCTTTTTCTTTTATAAAGGAGGTACCGGATGGAACAAAAACGAAACGCCGTCAGATGCGTCTGATGCGACCAGGACGGAGACGTCGTCTTTACCGTCGAGTGGACCGGACTTGCGACCAACATGGGCCAGACCGACGTCCGACTCGATAAATAGTGGTGGAAATACGTCGACACGAGAATTTCCGACGTTAGCTGTAGCTGCCCATGGTATGGATTCTTCGCAGAAAATACATAGTATGTTTTTTTTTCCGATATTTATAGTCCATTATTTTTTCCTCCAAAGTTTTTACTTGTACGAATCGAAAGTGGGGGGGGGGGAGAGTAAGTACATTTTGATAAATTTGGTCAAATGCTATCAGATCGCGAGTGTATTCCACGCCAATATCCTCTTTCCCTCTGTGGGTGAAAATGGCCTGTACTAACAATTACAGAGAAGAGACTTTACAATATTCTTCGCCTTATGTACAGTAATGTCGAAGAATATGCTTGGCTTTGACGATGCTTCGTCGAGAGTTGTAACGCACCTCGGATAGGGTGGGACTAGCGTGTTCAGCTCCCGCCTGCGACGATAGTTTACCTTATAACTCTGCACTATTGAATACGTAATTGTAAGACCATATTACTACTGAAAAAGCGTTTACGTGAAGAGTTAGTGCCGATCTTAGTTTTTATCTTGCCACTGAGCATTCTTGGGATGAATTCTGTCGTATGTGATGGATCCTCATAAATTATTCCAATGATCCATTGCTTCCTGCTGGTCATAAATAGAGGTGGTTAATATATGAGCTACAAACATCGTGCTCTATCTTGCCTTAGTGCCGCTTTTTGCGTTCTCAAAGTCTTCAAGTCTAGGAAATTCAAGTTAACTAGATTCTCTTATCTAAAAAACGTTTCGAAATTTTCGCACTCTTCACAGCAGAATCACAAGTTAACCTAGTGATCTATAAGGACTGATCATTTGCTATTTTTCGCAGTCCTTCATAACAGTTTACTGTGCGGATCACGGCATTCCTTGTATTGGGATGGCAATAAATATGGGTTTTTGTCTTCACTGTCGTGTAGAGCAGCTTCTTGCGATATCTTGGTATATAACATTTATAAACTTATTCTATGATGGAATTATCCCGAGAGCAAAAACGATTGTTGGTGCGGCGCTACACGAGTATCATAGCGTGCCAGAGCAGCACTTGAACCCAAGCGATACTCGTATAGCATTGACAGTCGTTTTTGTTCTTAGGACAGTTCCATCTCAAAACAAATGTATTATTATTATATGTCTAAGTAACCGAAAGAAACTGCTCTAAACGGTAGTAGAGACAAAAACTCAAATGCATGAAAAATATGCAACAAAAACGGCATAGCCGGAAAAATTCTCAGTTAGGCTCAGTATTTGATTCGTTTTATCGCTTTTGTACCCTATGAAAGTCTTCGAAAATCTCACATGTTGTTTTGGTTGCTGCTTGACGATTTCGTCTATCTTTCATGAGTATTGTAAAATGCTGATTAGGATGAACTCTCCTCATTCCTGAAAAGTAACCTGACTAAGGTGTTCGTATCATTATTATTAGCTTATACAGATTAGGTGGAATAGGTATTGTTCTTTTCATTCATTCATTCATTCATTCATTGGCCTTATTTAATCTGCATATCTAAGCTTTCCTTCTATATATATCACACTCTGATGCTGTCTTGAAGCCTAGTATGTGCGTATGAACAGCAAATGCTGTGGTATTGAAGTTGCTAATTCTTGCAAGTATTTGGTGTATCCTAAGTTCTGGCACTAGAGCAACAAACATGACATCTATTAACCACAAGTAGTCAATCGCATGATTTTCGTATCGTTCAATTGCGCATTTTCTTGCGAACAGTTCGCAACTCACCTGTATATGCCTTGAATGGAGTTTGTTATGGAAACGAATTTGCTCACTATTTATGCACGATTGGCGCGTAAGAAAAATGATGACGAAGCGGCGAGCAAGATTAATGGAGCTTGAGGCGATAACATGGTTGTAGAAGGACGGTTAGGAAGTGGTTCGCGATGTTTAAAGCTTGGAAAAATAGTCTGGAGGATCAATCGCGCTCTGGCGGTCTACAGAATCTCGTTAATCTTGTGTGCCATTTTACGAGCATTTTCCCTTACGTGCCATTCGAGCATGAGTAGAAAGCGAGTTTTTTTTCCCACTGTAAGTCCATCTTAAAGCAAGTATGTGGAAGTTGTATATAGAAATATTTGCAGGAAAATACGCAATTGAACGGTATCAAAATCATGCAATTTTGATTATTTCTCGTTATTACATTTTTTTATTTATTGCTCTCGTGCAAAAAATTACTGAACGGCCTTTTTTTTTAGAGGGAACACTGAGCGATCGCAGTGGGAATCGGCGATTTTTTTTGCGGCGTTCAGTTTCATGTGTTCACCGAAAACTTAATATCCAAGGATGCTAAGTGATGCGCAAATTTTATCAAAGAGCGGTGTCAGAGCTGTGGTCTTGGTGGGTTTAATGGCTTGCGCCTCCGATAGGGGTGAAACGCGGATTCAACTGCTGACTAATGTCGAGTGTTTTGCCTACCACTCAATACTTTTAGACATATATATATACATATATATATATATATATATATATATATCTAGCACTGCTGTGAAGCAGTAAGAGTAGAGAGAGCTCGAATATGAATGAAAGTGTCGTTCCTTTTTTCATATTTTAGACAAATGGACGTGTGGAAGTTTGTCTCAGGCGGGCGAGTCGAAGACATCTACTAGTACTTCCTCCGATGAGGCACGAATGGTAAGTGTATTCGGCTTGTTCATTTGATCATCTAGCCGTTAGTTATCCGGGAAATCTGCTGTGTTTGAGCTGCCTTCCCGATATTATGACACTGCGACTGAATATGGCAATGCTCCTCGTCGAGCCAGCGGCCAGCCACTTCTAAGAGCCAGATTCCGTAAGTTTTCCTTAGTTGGATTCAATCACTTGAATTTTTTGAAACCCATACTTGTTACAATAATGTTAAGTAACAGATAAAAGTTACAACCTTGTCTGAGAGTTGAACTCGCATTTCACCTTCTCTGGGAGCACAGTATAAGTGATATCAGAACAGAAGCCCGGACAGTGCACGGGTCAGCATGCGTTCCGTAAAAAGTGAAACACATCCAATTTCTGCGCGATGTTCAAAGTTTCGCATACACTCGACATTATTGCGCATCGTTAAATTGCGCAATTTCTTGTGAACATCTTGGTATACAATTTGCCTCAGCTTGTTATGAGATGGAGCTGTTTGAGAACAAATCCGCTTACAACCCGTGCACGAATGGCGGCTAGGGGAAATGCTAGAGAAGCGGCGCGAAGTCAGCGCAGATTTCGTGGACGAACCGAGCGCAGGTGATTCACCAGACTGTCTCTTCGGTTTGAATTTCGCGAACACTTCCTGGCCGTCCTTTCTGCAACCGTATCATGGCTTTAAGCTATTAATTTTGCGCGGCGCTTACTAACGTTTTCTCCTACGATCATTCCTGTATGAGTAGTTTGTTCCCATGACAGCTCCATCTTAAAGAAAGTATAAGCAAGTTGTGATCAAAATTCTTGTAGGAAAATGTACAATGAGCGTTACCAAGATTATGGAATTTTAATTGCTTTTAGTTAATAAATCTGATGTTTATTGCTCTAGTGGCAAAGCTTAGGGAACGGTTTTTTAACATCATACCACCGCTAGAAGAGCTGCTAAATTATGCATATTTATCGATATCGCGCTTATAGATGGAAGTTCTGATGCTCGACTATCGCACTCGAATTATTACTCCGCTAGTATTTGTGAAAATGGTGGGAAACTCGCCACTGAACCTGAGAGAGAAGAAGTTTGTGAGTGGCAGAGTTTCGCTATGCTTTCATCTGGATCTTAAGTGTATTGGAGGAGAGTCGCTGACCACATTTGATTGTTTTCGAAACTTACATTTATGCTGTTTCCATAGTGCTCTTTGCAGACACCATTGTTCGTGAAGAAGCTCATGCACCGGCAAGAAATGACATGGACGGAATATCTGAGTCTTCTCAATTGGTACATTCTTAGTTTGTTCGTGTTGAGACGTTATCTTTGTTCCTGACTACCTCTTATCATTGATGTTGAGTGGTATGCAAAAATCTGGATGTGAGCGGGAGCTGAACTTGCGTCTCATCCTTTCCGGGAGTGCGTGTTAAGCAGTGCACTACCGGGCTCCTGTTCTCCTGTCACTCTTTTGCAAAGCAATTTAGTGATTCTGTCAACAACAAACTGTCAACGGTTTGGCGTCGCAACACATATCGTCACCATTGAACCTTGTATAGCATAGGGAGTGATAGCATAACAGCAGCCTAATAGTCTAGTGGTTAACACGTACTCGAAAAGGGTGAGACGCCAAATCAACTTTACCCGGAGGCTTGAACTGTTGCGTATCACTCAGCATCAGTCTATATAGATTCATTTCATCATACCACTGCTAAAAAAGCGGTTAATCTAAGAATTATTATCGTATTCTTTCATATAGGGGCAAGGATCCGACTTTTTCTTTGATAATCTCGTTCGTGAAGAAGTTCGTACACCTGTGGAAGAGTCCTACAAGGTTCAAGAACTCGATCGTGACGATGCTATTGGGAAAAGTCGTCATAACGGACGAGCTTCCGGGTAGACCATAAATTTTTTAATACAAGTTTTTAGTGTAATTTTGTTGTTGCCTAAAGCTCAGAAGTCCCTCGTAATTCTACATGTTTGTTTGTATTTTCTTTTTGTTTCTTCCTCTATGTGTAACTTTTCAGTTGAAATGCCAAAAGGAAAATGTGTTAGGAATATGCCGTATCCATCCTACCTTCCCTTCAGCCCATGTTTAGGTTAAGTCGTTTGATTTTAGATCAACATCTTTGATGTGCAGAGCAGAAAGTGATGGTGTCAGTGCCTCACCTCAACTGCCACAAGACATTTCATAGTTTCGGCTCATACGAGAAAAGAAATGCCGTAGTAACCACATTTCACCGTCTCTCAATGAGGTTTTTGAGCTGCATGGTCCACACTGTAGCCTCTAAATCTTCAATTCATATGTCACACTCAAAAGGGTTGAAATGCTGACATATTTGGTATTTCTGTATTCGTAGGTCCATCCTCAGCGGAGCGAGTGTGGCACAATGTTTAGAGGTGCTCTGTGATTACCGATCGACCAATTGTTGGTTGATGGTTCGATCCCGCGCTCTAGGCTAACCAAAGCTACCATCCCTCCGGTGTCGGTGACTTAGTACTAGACTCGTCTCGGAGGATAGAGCCCTGACTTGTTACATCGCTAGCCCTCCGGTACTCATTATGAAAGCCAGATATGCATATTCCATCATCTATATGACGAGGGAAATATAATTGAATGGATCATAGTTCAGGAATTATTCAGCTCCAGGAGCTCTATTTTTAAATTTTAGTTTTATCTTCTCTAAGATCGACCTTACTGCCTTGTTCTTCAGTTTTTCTCTTTGGTTGTGATCAATATACTATCTTTAGCATGCATTTAGAGTATGGATATTGGCGATGTGGACAAATCTGACACTACGGCATTGGATTTGAACTCTACTAAGGTTCGTTATTTCGCGCACTATGATATGATAATGTAGTTGGTATAAAATTAGTCTATTGCATCAACTGTTTTTAAAACCTCGCAATAAACATTCAATATGAATTTACAGAAATGTTCAAAGCCTCAAAGGCTTTGAACATTCTTAAGGATCTAAATTGTAGTTATATATTGTATAATATCATAGCACATAATATGTGTGTATATGTACACGCATATGCATACCTATGTATACATACGTATGTGTATGTGTAAACTTATACATGTACAGGGCGCGTTAAAAAATCCGATAATTTTCATTCTGTTGATTTTAACATAGATGGCATCTTTATAGCCTATGCTGATAATTTTATTGAAGCCTTTATTTGATTTTGGTCTAGAATTTGTTTTTATTTATTCATCTATATACAGTTGTGCTTAGGTTATGGAACGTGAAAGAGTGTGAAAACCGTTTTAAAGCGCGTCTACGGTAGTGGATTGAGTTACCGCCACTTTTTTCCCCAGTATTGACCTTGCGGAGTAATCCATTGGCTTGAGAAAAAGCAATTTGACAGTCAAACGTCCTTGCCCTAAAGGGCCTGAAGCTTCTCGTGACAGATGGCAATCGTTGAGCGAGCCGAATGCGCCACCCTCAGTCCTGCTGAAACGTAGATCCGTCAGCGCCAAGGTGTCGAGTACTTTGAGACTTCGGTGCGTCCCGCGTTACTTGCTAGTGATAGCCGGCAGCGTTGATTTTGAGGTTTTCGTTGATGAAAATCAATGGCGTTTTTCTGGTGGCGTGGATACCGACGCAGACCATCGCAAAGCCGTAAAATAATTCCGGACTATGGATTTGCTATTGCGAACTTCTTTTGACTCTCCTTAAAAAGTTGACGTCGATTATGACGATTATACAGTTGCTCGGCTATGACTCGTGCATGGTACAAATACAACGGAAACGTGTGCGAGCATCTTGTGCAACTCAACTACCGCGAATTCGTTGGTTTTCACATTCCATAACTTGAGCACAGCTGAAAATAGGCAAATCAATGAAACAGTTTCTAGACCAGAATTGAGTAAGGAATTCAAAATTCATCAACATCAATTTCAAAAGTATATCAGTGCTAAAATCAACAAAATGGAAATTATCAGAACTTTTTAGGCTTATATATATATATATAATATATATATATATTTATGTGCATGAATACGTACATACGTGTATACACGCGCATGCCTACGTATACATGCATGTGTATACGCGTCTACATGTGTAACATATATGCACGTGTATATAGAGCACATGTGCTATACATGTACATGTACATGCATACTTCTCCTTGAAAGTTTGGCACTAGCGTTATAAACCCCAATTTTATTAACTGTTTAACTTCCACAGACCCTAATTTGTGCAACGATGTAACATTACAGCTTCTAAAATCTATGATCCATACTGCCCTTAGTAGTGCCGTCGATGCTTATATGTATATATATATATATATATATGTATATACATATATGTATATATATATGCATACATATATATATATATGTATATATATACATATACATATATAGATGTAGATAGATAGATGGATATATACGTACACGGATGTGCATATATAGGTTTAGGTACCACGTCCATATGTACTCCAGCGTACATTTATATGTAGACATATATATGTACATACACATATATGTGTATATGTACATACGCACATCTATATGTATGTATAAACGTATGTATAGATACGTAATTTTTATGCGTTTTGCCACGATCCGTTATCGCGATTCGTTGTGTGGGTCCTAGCATCTCTTGAATTCCATTCGATTCCTCACATTCATTCTTCATGAATTTTTCGAACTGCCACAGGTGATGCACTTATGACCTTATTATGTGATATGCCGTATCACTAGCCGCCGCCAAGCTACCTGAGCCATGAATGTCGTGGGTGACTGGTTAGTTGTGCAGGCAGCCAGGAAACAAGGTTCTTTTTCGACTCCCCCTCCCAATACTCCTTTACAACCAATTAGCGAACACCTAAACGCATTCTTTCGTGATTGCAAGATTTCTTTCAATCTCTTTTGTACGTCACGCAAGACGGAATCCTCAAGCAGGAGCAGCCCAACTATCAGCGAATGTTCGACGTGGAAATTGAATGCGAGGAAACGAGTTAGCTGAAAGTGCTAGGATCTGTACACCAAGATAAATTGACGGGTATGTAATTACTACATGTACATGTATATATATATATATATATGCAGATATATGTGTTTGTGTATAAATACGTATGTATATAACCTGTATACATATATATGCATGCATATTAGGTATATATTTTCATGTTTTGTATGTCTTTTGGAGGACCATACGGTACGTTACGTACCGAGCCGTGCGGCGTTAGATATCACTTAGCTACTGTAGTGGCGGCGTCGCGCCTCGTGTCAAAGCAGGCAGGCAGGCAGCAAGGCATGCATGCATGCATATACAGATGCCGCCAGCCCGCGACCCTGCGACTGCCGCGCATACGACGACGCGTCTCCGCCTGCCAACCAATAGTCGTTTTTGAAGCGATATCGCTTGTAAAAACCAATGCTTTATTGTGATTTTTTGATTTTCTATTGCTTTTATAGGTGTTGAATACATATTCAAATAGGCGAGTTCGCAGTGCTCCTGCCGATAGTCAGGTAGCTATTACTCTATAGCGGTCTCTGCTACATCTGTTTAACGACTCTGTCAGTCTTTTTTAGAGATAGTTATTTCAGCATTTCACTGAGTCCGGTCCAGGCAGACGTCCATCCAAGTGTGTGGAGAGGTTACGCGAACTCGAAGATGTCAGTGATGAAGAAGAAGGTCTGTTTTGCAGTACGGTTCCCATTAGAACTTCATTCGTAATCGTAATGTTATAGATGTCCAGATGACGAAACTGGACAAACCAGCCGTTCGTGTTGTGAAACGAGTTGCGGAAAATAATGGAGTTAGTTTGGATAGTGAACAGAATTGTTCGGCCTCCGAGAATTCTCAAATTGTGAGTTGTGGTCGAAATACGATACGATTGTGTGAATGAATGAGCCGTTAAATAGTGGATCCAACACTTTTTTAGGTGGATGGACGTCAATGTTCTGAATTCAACTCAGATGAAAAGGTGTTGCAAGATCAATTAGGAACTGCTGTTGATGTTAAGAGATCTTCAGAAAATAATTCGACGAGTTTTGCCCCGTCGACAGATTCTAAACCGGCTAGCAAAAAGGTAAAATCTCAAGAATCTCATTTTCATAGTCTCCGAGTGAATCTTAAACTAAGAATTGTTGCTGTGTCATACGTTATTTCTTCTAGTTTATAAGATCAGTTGTTAGCAAAGAGACTACATTTATTTGATAGAAATAGTTACTGACTGCTTTTTTCGTTTACTTTGCTTTTACTGTTTTGCCTTAGTATGAAGATAGCCCGCTAGCTCCTACTCCTGCTGAAAACGTCTGGGCCAAACGTCAAGAGGAAAGAGAGTCACAGGAAAGGGAAAAGGTTAGCGGTCTTTTCTGTCGTGACGACCAATATTACCAGATGTTACATTGAGAAAGCTATTGCATTTAAGCATTCTCGAATGCCAAAGGTCTTGCAGCAAGCCATAGAGCAACATTTTCCGTCGGTATCTGAAGCAGCTTCAATCAAAATTGATAAGGTATTTTCTATATATGGCGGCGATGCATTCAAAATCGGTCTTAAAGTTTTTTTCGTGGATCGGTCATCAACGGTTATTGATGAAGAGCCCTTCTGTGATGTCGTTATAGGATGCCGCTCGACGAACCGCTGATTCTGATTTTGCTCGAGTTGCTTTGCGTGCCAGACGTCAACAGGCAAGTAACGACGTGCGCCAGCTTATGTCTTCTGATGAATCGTTTATGCGTCGAGCAGTAATAAATCGAGACCAGCGTCGGGACACGTCGTGTGAACACCGTGGGTCTGGTTCCGGTCGACAGCTGCAGAGGGAAGAATGCTATCCTGACTACCATGGAGAATCACATGGAGATCGCTGGATTAGAAGTAAGTTTGGAATGAGTGTACATCGTCCTTCATTACGCGAGGTCTTTATTACTAGATGCTTTATCCATGCTTCATGACGTTTCTTGAGATCGAAATATGGTTCCTCAACGTATACTTAACAATATGCAACCTGATGTCGTGGTAGACAAGGAAGGTCATGATTCTTCTTCACGTCCATCTCGGGATCATACGCTGATGCGTGGAGCAGGTTTGTTTGTTTATTATTTTATATGACAATTCTTTTGCTAGAAGTCTCTGTAGTTGTCAAATTGCGCAATATGTAATACTTCATGGATTTCTGGTGGTCCACCTGCTTCCATTCACATTGTTTCGTATGGCTTTAACGTGACAATAGTCATTGTGACATTTTCGTAAATCTATATTATAACACCCTTATAAAAACCTTTACGGAAAAGCACAATTGTTGTAGGTGGTCGTCGCTCAGCTGCAGGTCGTGGAAGAGGTGGCAGAAATCACGCTCGTAATGTTGTGTTCGTGCAGCCTCAAATTCTTCGCCGTTCGTCAGCATCTAAACGAGTGATTGATAAGGAGGGCGAATCAGCTGTCGATGAAGTAAGATGGTGATATCATTACACTTCCAGTAATGTTGAGTGATATACAAAATTTTTTACCTCGAGCGGGAGTTGAGACCTTATCACACCTTTTCTGCGGCGCTTAGTTCCCACTACCACAGCTGATGCACAGGGCATCGATTATGTTAGCAACCTGTCGTCAAAGGTTTGGTTTAGTAAGCACATGTCGGCATTGAGTCTTGCATTGCAGAAAAAGTGATAGCAGAACAAGAGCTCAGGTAGTCGTAGTGCAGTGAGTAGCACGGGCCAGTGAAATGAGTGACCAGTGCCTGTGATTCAACATTTCGCATATCGTTCATCGTTCTTGGATATAATCTGATAACATATCTTGCGCTTATCATGAGGTTTAACATGGCACTTTTACAATATTGGACACGTGTTTCGGCGCTGCAGTCTCATCAGCAGCGCGGTGCCTTTCGTTTCAGCCAATCCAGTTCTTGGGTATATAGTCGTAGCTTAATCCTTAAGGGACGACGTGTACCAGCTGAGGTACACGGTTGTTTGAAGGTTTTTTCTCGGTGAGCAAAACTTTTCTCTTAGACACTTGATAATCGTTCGAAAGCTCAAATGAGTGATTTCAACAATTTTAGACACTTGATCCGTCTTTACTGTGCGGATCGCAGTACTTTTAGTATTTAGTTCGTTTTTTCGTTTTCTTCTTCCACGTCGTGGAATACTGGTTGAGGGAATCTGCTTGCAATCCCGACTATAGCCTGGCTGTGGCGTTCCATAAGGTGTTATTGACTGCAGGAGAGGGTTGGGGGATGGAGCTCAGCTCCACGCGCGCCGCGATGAGCATCACATCCACTCGGACACGATGCCCCTATATTCCAATAATGTGTTTGGTTTTCTGAGAAAGTCTGTTTATTAGGTTGTAGCAGCGAAAATACAATTATGTTTTGTACTCAGTTTGCTTTATTTGCTCGGCTTGAGCTTTTATATGGTTCTCCGCCAAACTCTTACTAATACTCATCATTCGATAGCCCAAACTTTGAGAATTTCGATGATGTTATTGGGTTTTTGAAAGGTTATCGTAGAACGCTGTAAAAGCGAAAAGAAGATCACGTTTCGCACTCAAGGTTTTCATCGTGAGGAAAAGTTATATATGACCGTGTAGAAAAAATCATAGAGTTCAAAGTGAAACAGAAAACCTAAGGTTTACTTTGCAAATGGAGGAAAAACCTTGTTTAAATGATGAAATCGTGCTCTTCTTGCAAGTTGCTCTATGCTGTTGATCTACTTCCGTCCCTAACGGGTTGATATCAGTGCTGTAAAAGCTGTTAAATAAAAAATTTCTGGCGATTATGATTTTATCGTTTTCTAGGTGATTATATATTAACGTAGCATATAAATTTAGGGTATAGACACTGCTCAGCCGTTTTCTTCCAATATCGACAATGAGACTTCTGAAGAGAAAACCAAGCTATGGAGCTGTCGGCGAGAAGTCCGCTGTATCGGAAAAGCCAAATCATGATGACAATGTGACGATGAAGAAGGCTTCTTTCAAGGAGGTTGACGACAACGTGGGAAATATTTCGCATCATGAGCATGACGACAACAAAGATTCACGTCACGTCTTATCGCAACGCGAACTAATCAGTGATCGTCGATCAGCGAACAGGTGTGTTGTGTGGTACGATGGCATTTGATTGTGATTACACACTTGAGATTCTGTGAGTGATATTCCAACATTCGACCCCAAGCGTGAGTTAAACCTGCGTTTCACCCATAGAAGGGCGTGTGCTACCTCTCACCAGTGCAACCGCTTTGCTGATGTGAACTATGGGAATTCATCATGCAATATTTAGCGAGTTTTTCTTATAGGCACATTACGGCACTGAAACTAGTTAAGCTTCATTTGTTTATATCGAAGATGGAGTGGTAGAAAAGAGGTGACTCCAGTGATGTTAGCGATAGTACGCTTCCTTGGTATAAGCGAAACGCGGGTTCAACTCCTTCCGGGGGTCGAATTGTTTGCATACTACCCAGTAGTATTGGAGGTGTAATTAAAACATCACAGCGGTGTTAGAAGCTGTGAAAACATACAATTTGTTTACACTAGATGTTTGCTTGTTTTACTTATTATTTGATTTTTAACGTTTCAGATGGCAGAATCGCCCAATGGGCCAGCGTGGTTTTGCCCGGAGAGGAAGAGGGCAACACATTAACAAATGTGATAATTCGGTTAGTTGAATCCTCCTCCTACTTTGTTATCTTCTTTGAAACTCTAAGCTCGTATGGACGCGTATCATTCTCTTCAACAAATTCTTCATTTTGGGATAACCATGCGCAGCGCCGTATACGTGGAACTGATGCTAAAGGAAGTGATGATACAGGTGCAATAGTGACCCACGTTAAGGGAAGAAATAGTTACCAACAACAACGAAATCGGCGAAAGGTATCGTTTCTTTGTATAATTTAGTCGTCTTTGTGTAGTGTCATCGTAATCTCCATTTTATAGTTCGACACCGACCAAAAGCCCCGAGTTTCTATAAACACAATAGGCCAGGAACGAGCTGACCGATTGCGCAGCCCAGTGGTTTCAAGCGAGGGTTATGACGAATGGGAAACGGCCAGCGAAAGCAGCACACGTGCCCCACAAGAAGAGCACTCAGAGTTCATTTTCCTCACTCATTCTCTCTCCCCTCTCGAATTGTATCAGTTCTTGTCGTTTACGATATTCTTTTTTTAGAGCAGCAGTAGCTTCCAGACGTATCCATCAGAACAGACTCAATTTGGGAACGGCACCCAATTCTAATATGCGTCGAAATACGCATCGTACGATCATTGGTCAAAATACACCATATCAGGAATCAAATGGTGCGTCATCTTCAACAGTTGAACGTTCGCGTGGGTCAAAAAACGTCCAACCCGCCAGCCGTACGTGCCAGTCCCCCTCCGGAAGCTGCAACAACAACAACAGCAACACAGTCGCCATTAATGCCACCAATAATAACAATAGGGAAGGCAACTGTAGAACAAAGGAGAATCAAAGTATTGATAAGGTGTGCCACTAGCTCTATTTTTTTACGAACAGTTATTGCTTTGCTTATTTTACACTTGTTTATTTGCCGCTTCTTTGAGCAAACGTTCCCATGTAGTCGTCGTTTCAGAACTTAGCCGACGGTCTGGCGGGTCTAGACATCAACAACATCGCTAGTGTTGTGGTTATTGATGATCATTTAGTAGATGCAACGACCGTGGATGCCAGCGAGGAATTTGAAGAGGTAATTTAGCCAGGACGTCCTCATCTTTTACTTCGAAACGTTCTCAATAACCATTGTTAAGGTTCTAAATAAACGTGCAAAGAAGCAAAAAGCTATGGAATTACAAGCTAAAATGGAAGCGGAGGAAAGGCGTAAAACGAAAGAAAAGGAGCGGCAAGCTCGCGCTCAAGCTAAGAGACTTGCTCGTCAGAACCATACGAAGAAAGGTATCCAAGTGCTTTCCGTTATTTTACGTTGCCACATGTACGTCAGCGCATGTGGCGCAGTCATTAGAGGTAATTCGCATCTCACACGTAGTCGATGGCTTTATCACGCTCTCAGGCTCAATAAGCCTTCTGTCTTTTGAGGTGTACCACCAGAGTTGTCTGTGAGGTTAGCAGCACTGACTTGATACATCGGTCGACCACTGTGAGTCAATGATCGTAAAGGCGAGATATGCATCGTCACCTCAAACGATGCTGTGAAGGGAGCCGACTGTACGATGCATCCTTGGGTTTTTATCAACTTCGAGAGCTTATCCTCTCAGCCTTTTTTTATGCATTTTTTATAACTTTCCTTCGAGTGCTTTATTAAGACCACGCTCAAATTTCAATAGATCCTTTCATTATTATTTGAGCCAACATGTCATGTGGTCTGGTAAGGGCTCTTGTACAGCCCGAGACACGTGTTTTGTCCTTATGCATTTTTTTGTTACAACTGACGTTTTCCTAACGTCATTGTGGGACGATTTTCACGTTTTTTTGGCGAAGAATACTATTCCTAGTGTTTTATGTGTACTGTGTGTTTTTTAGAGAAAAAAGAGGAAACGAAGAAGGAACCAAAAAAAGATCTTGAAGCGTGGATGAAGTCCCCAGAACATAACGTTGTTGACGATGGGAAAAAGAATCGTAAATCAGCTTTAGTAGAAGAAAATACGACGGGGATTGCTAAGGTCAGTAGTGTGAAAGAGCAAGAACCTCCTTCACATTCGCATAAGAGCAGTCTCGTCAAAACGGTGTGGAAACAGCGCTCATGTTGCCGAACAAAAGGAAGCATTGGATGGTGTGAGTCCTATCACTTTTCAACCTTCTCTCGTTACAAGTTTCGTCGGCAGGTTGTCTTTTTTTCAGACTCCATCCATTATTCCCTCACCCATCGCTAGACCTACTCCTCGCTCTAAGTCTGCCGCCTCGGATGCTCCTCCTAGCTTCCAAGATATAGTCAGGTACAAGTTAGCATTTCGGTTGTAAATGAAACTAGTAGGTCTTTCACTCATACTTTTTAGAAGGCAAATTGTCGAGCTTCCTGTTTCTTTGTCTTCTAGTCAGCCATTACGTGGTGATAAATATGACTTTACATTTGATCCACGACTACATGAGGTAAAATCCATAATTTGAAGCGCAATCTTTAATAAGTACTCATCCCAACTAAACTTTTCATCGTAATCAAATTCTTGTAACTTTTCTACTTTTCAAGGAGCAGGTTTCAAACGAGAAAGTTCTTGCGTCATTATCGACCGCTGCAAGTTCTGAAGCAGGAAGTATGACGGAAGATTTCCGACTGAAAGAAAAGCTCTATAAAGTGAAGGTGCTACCGTTTCCATTAATTTTTTTGTAGACGAGGGAATGGTTATCCTACACTATTACTTTGGTGTTATGCCTGTCATGAGTATATCGCCATCATCATCATAGGAGCTGTGGTCTGGTGAAGAAAAGGAAACCGAATCAACTTTGCCTTCAAACGTGGCAAAAGTGAAGCCTCAACCGCAGTCTGGTACGGAACATTCACAAAATGATGGGAAACACACAGTTAACGCTGCAAATGGTTGCCACAATATTCCACCAAAAAGCCCCAGTATACGTAAGTTACATAATTGATGTTGTGAAAGAGCTCTGTGGTTGATCTTGGATTTATGTGGTATCACTTCAGCGCCGTTCCCATCTGGTTTGAGTGGACTTATGTTCTCACCTTATCCTGTAATGTTCGGTGACATGTCTGTTGGACGAGGCTATACATCTGTTAGTTCAGTAGTCCAACCACTAATTCCTCCTTCAAACGCGTCAAGCCCTCCAGTCTGTCAACCAGTCTATCAGCAGCCTCCTTCACTTTCGAGCAACGGAGCAATAAATCAACGTCAACTTCCCATTCGATCTAACTATATAGATCAGAGTGCAATTTTTCCCAACAGTGGTGGGTCTCACGAAAGCTGCTGCCATTCCTTTGACTTCACTCAATCTTCACTTGCTATATTCTCAGTTTCAGCATCTCAAAATATGTCATGGAATAATGGAATGTTGGATAATGTTGGAAATGCTGCTATAACTGGTACTCCACAACATCCACCAGCTCATCTTTCGTCTGCAATGCAACCGTCGCCCCACAGCATGGCACTTCAACACCCAAGGCCTTTGCCGCCTGCTGTATTGCAGGTTTCTTATTCGTCTCTCTATAGTTACTTTGGTACAATTCCTTTTTCTCAATCCATAGTCCTTGGCGGCAAGGCCTTATGCGCTTTTTTAAGGCTTTTAGTAGTCACTTTAGAAAACCCTTTTTCGAGCTCTATAGCTCGAAAATATCGGGTCGTTCCATAATTTGGGCAATAGAACCATAAACACCAAATTTACCAACAAGAAGTGATCAAAATTCCATTTTTTGGTATCGCTCAATTGCGCATTTCCTTGCGAACATTTTTGTACACAACTTGTCCATAATTGGTCAATGATGGAGCTGTCTTGGGAACAAATTCGCTTGCTACCAATGCTCTAATGACGCTTAGAGAGAAATGCTAGAGAAACGGCTTGCAAGATTAATGGTGCTTCCCATGGACGCGACCGATCCTCCAGGCTGATTCCTCCAGCTTTGAACTTCGCAAAGCGATTTCTATCCATCCTTTTGCAATCGTATCACCGCCACATGCTCCATTTATCTTGTGCGCCGCTTCACTTGCATTTTCCCCACACACCATTCGTGCATGTGTAGTCAGCGAATTTGTTCCCAAAACAGCTCGATTTTATAACAGGTATATGCAAGTCGTATACCAAAATGTTCGCCAGGAATTGCACAGTTTATCGATGCCAAATCGTGGAGTTTTGATTACTTATGATTAATAAAGTTGGTGTTTAGTGCCAAATTTTTGGAGTGGCCTAGTAAGATCGCGTTTTACACTGGACGCTTATTTTTTGCTCGGTTAGGGTTTGTGGATAATCTTTCAACAGACTAATTGATAGTGCTGATTTTGTGATTCTGAAGGTAGGTTTGGCTATCGGATAGTTCTTCATGAAACGTTGGAAGAACGAAAAGAAGATTTTTTGGTAATGTAGAATGAAAGTAAATTCCTAAGCTCATAGACTGATGGAACAGAGTTGCTTTTACGATTTTGTTATCAATCTCCTAGGATTCTCACAAAACGCAGATGAAATTCACAAATAAATAGCGAAAGTCGCGCCATGTTGAAGCGGTTTTGAGATCGCTGCGCACAAAGTTCAAATTTTTGCTTCAACTCAACTAGAACTCTTTTGGAACCGGTACAGCAGGAAATTCAGCGGATTTTATGCTGTCGAGTGACTACTGAATGTCTGAAAATAGGCGGAAAGCGTTGAGATTTAGCTGAATACTTTTTACCTCTTCTAAGACCACACTGTTACAGGGCCATTCACAATCGCTTGCTCGTGGTTATGGTGTGAATATTTCGTCTATGCCGCCAAATGGTGCTCATATGCCTCCACCAAATGGAGCTGCTGCTGCTGGTGGTATAGTGCCACCTCCGATCCCTCCACCAGAATTAATGAATATGCCACCACCGATTGGAAGTCAACGTGTTCCTTCGTTTACCATTCAATATGCTGGTTTCGCACCTCCACCTCTCACTCATCCTGTACACTCTACGCATAATTTTAATCAACCATCGCCGAATGTCAGGTGGATGAGAATTTTCCACCTTGCCTTTTTTCGTCAGCGTTTGTCTCTTCAAACAACATCTTAACTTCTGACTAATGTTATGTATTTCATCCTTATTCAGATACGCTCAGCCACCGCCTGCACTCCATCAGGATGCTCAGTGGGAGAGAGGACTCACAATTTCTGCTGCTGGAATGCGACCACAATTCACTATGCTTGCGGGTTTGATTACTTGTTTGTCTTTGCATTAGTTACTTATTAGTCGTTTAATCGTTACTGATCACTGTTCTTGCTATGATCTATCGACGATGACTTGCATCTTTATCATGAGAATTGCCTTACCGTTTGTTGGGGGAGGGGCAGCGGCCGCATGTTTAGTGATGTGGGATGTTTGAAAGTACTTGTTCGATCCCCTTTCCGAGCACTCTCTTGCACTTGATCAACGAATACCCTATGGGGCGCTTTAGCTCAGGTTCCGTTGAGACTGCAAGGAGATTTGTCCGGCAAACACTCCACGTCATTCATAAAAAAATGTTCTTAATTTTACTGCGAAAATGTTCTTGCTTGATTCTGTGAATTTACCAGAATTTGTATGTTATTCTAGGCAACTCTTCTCCACAAATGAACCTCGTCCGTCCCACTCAACATGTGAACAAATGGGGACTCACTGGCAACAGCTCAAATATTTCATCTTCTTCTCAAATGAGGCAGATGAAAGTGGTGAGTTTTTTCATCCGATTTCGCGAACTCTTCATAAGCCACGAATTATTACTTATTTTTTTCTATTAATCGTGAAATCAACAATTGGTTGGAGGAACATTTTGACTGTAGTCGGTTCCTCTTCAATTCTTTGCTCAAAGAATACGTGCCACTATACGTTTACCAGTATTTCTATGCTTTGCATTGGATTCAGGTGTTGAGTGAATATACTGTTGAAATTCAGCCTCCTCAATCTTGCGTTGGAAGAGTCCCTTGTGCAACGGGCGCGGTTATGGAACGTAAATCATCATGTGACATTTCACCTATGAACACCAATGTGGGTCAAGGGCACGGATCCTGAGAGCTGCTTTTTGTCTCTGTGTCATTTTTTTTTTTTTGTCAAACTCCGTTCTAGCTACATTGTCATATTTTGGATTTTGATGTTTTTTTATGCTGTCGATGCTAATTCAATAAGTTTTACAAGTAGATTCACGTTTCAGTGAATTAATAACAATACATTGATAATAATGGTAAAAACTAACATCGTACGTGTCAAGTTGTTTTTGATATAATATGCGTTCGACAGAAAATAGCTATACATTGGTTTTTTCGTGCACTGGATTTGGTAATGGCATTATTCAATGTTGTTTTTGTTAATTAGCAACTTGATTAAACCTTTAATAAAAATTTAAGAGCGATTCTACCTGTGTTTTTTCCTCATCTCCTTCCCAAAACATCATTTGTGAGTCGTGTACTTAAGGAATCAGGACGACTCATGGAAGAGTATTAAATGAACACTACTTGAGACTGAGAGTTCTTGCAACCTTTTTTTTTACGTCGGATTCAGAAATCGCACTTTAATGGACTAACTCAGAATTTCGGCTCTCTCTAAATCTTGGCATGAACAGAGAAACGCAAGATTGCTTACGAATTGTCCTTTTTTTCTTGGGTAGAACTTGCGCGAGCTTGGTGTGTCTCCTTCCTCAGAATTTGATGGCTAACGTTTCGGCGACCCACCTTCGTTAGAGCCTTGTTTTATATTCGAATGAGGAGGTCACCGATCTTATGTGACACACCGTGATAAATGGACTTAGATTCCAAGCTTTTTGAAGGGCTTAAAATTTTTTGGTGGACAGTTAGTAGCCGTACTATTTGGGTAGTACGTATTTAAGGGTGCGTGGAAAAGATTTGTGTGTAGCATCGCAAGGGTCTCACGATCCTATGTGTAATAGTCTGATAGACCACTTGATACCTTTCGAGAGGTCTGTCTTGGCATCTCAGTGATCAAAGTACGCTTCGGGTTTCTCGCGCGCCTCATCGGTACCAATTGTCTTACGATACACCTATTCTACTATTGGCTATTGGCGTCAAAGTATCACTCTACGTCAGATGAAAAAATGCGTAGTAGTTTGAAAGACTGACTTTATTAAACATGGGCATGTCGAATAAAAGTGGAAAAAGAAAAGATATTGTGACCTAGTTATTTCATTATTAGTGTAAGGTTAGTATGTTCTCATCAAAATCGATAGCTGAGTTTTCGGAACTTCGTTTTCCTCTGAACCGTTTGATCATGACTAAGATTAGTTGTGTTCTTTTCATATAATATCCTAACTAACCTTACGTAAGTAAGATTAATCTGAATGAAAATTAGTTTTTAGGATCCTATGTGTGGTCATACGGGCTACGTACATCATAAGTATGGATGATGGAGTGTTGGGATGGGGTTTACGATGTTGATAAGAAAATTGTCGACCGCTTTGTCCTCTGCGGTGAAGTGCTAGTACTAAATGAAATCTTATGCATTCTACATTGCTGCTTTGTTTTTTCGTCAATACAGTCGCGTTAATACGCAAATTTCCTGAACTTTCCGAATAGGATCACTCAACTGACGTGGCGTATTAATCGTAGAGGATAGAAATGGTCTCGCTTGCTCCTCAAGCACGAATGGCGCGCAGAGGAAAATGTTAGTGAAGCTACACGCAAGAATAATGGAACATCCAGTGGACGGTCCGGCAGAAAGTGATCCTCCAGACCGTTCTCTCCAACGATAAACTTCGTGAACCACATCCTAGCTGTCCTTCCTGCAACCGTATCATTGCACCCAGCTCCATTAATCTTGCGATTCGCTTCACTATTATTTTCCCCTACGCATCATTCCTGCATGAGTAGCAAGCGAAATTTTGGTTAGTAATGCAGTCTATCAGGAAACAAGGTGATAAGAATGGTTATATAACCTGATAGCATATTTTAAGCCTTTCAGAGGTCTGGCATGAGACTTCTAGGCCTAGACTTACGTTTCAGCTTTCTAGCAAGCCTTGTCAATTGACTGTAAATCACTGTGATGTCAAATGACCTTTTCTCTAGACGTTCAGTGCAAGATGTTCGGTGCCGACACCCTTGATGTAGGGTAGCTTTTGAACTGAAAGGTACCGTGCTACTGATGAGGCTCGTGAGAAAGCCGAAACGTAAGTCTAGCATTAGGAGCTCCATACCAGACCTCTGAAAGGCTTAAAATATTATACCAGATCCCAAAATAATCAACGTTGCGTTTCTGGTACACTTCCTGTATCCTAAGAGGATCAAGTTTCAATGGTTGCTTTCATTTGGTCGCTGTCTACTTCTCGTGGCCGGCCACATTGCTCTTAATCTTTAAGGTTCTCGTCTGCTTTACGAAACCTCTTGAACCACCAACGCAGTGTACGTTTGCAAGCATATGATGGGCTAAATTCTTTGATGGCGCTGTGGATTATCCTCCTGTTTTGTGACCATTTCTCACTCACGATATGAAACCGCCAATATTATTGCACCAACAAGCGCCGTTTCCATGGTCTAAATATAAGTCAGCCTCTAAGGGACGACGTGTATCAGCTGAGGTACACAAATGTTTGAACTCCTTTTTCGATGCATAAAAGTTTTCTCCTAGACAATTGACAATCATTCAAAAGCTTAAATCTCTCCGATTTCAACGATTTGTTCAGTTTTAAAAAAGGACTTTTCTTAAGTTGCAACAGCAAAAATAAAATCCTGTTTCACACTCAATTTGCTTCATTTTCTCGGCTCGTGCTTCGAATTGGCTCTTCACTAACGTTTTATTAGTCATCAGATAGCTCAAATCTCGAGGATTTTGGTAATGTAGTTGGTTTCCTGAAAGGTCATCACGGAACGATGTAAGGGCGAAAAAAAAAATCCATTTCACGCCTAAAATGTTACCTTGCCGCTTGGACGTCATAGGTGGTTTATTGGTAACTGCAGGTGAAATATATATGTCAGAGGTTCTCATCGTTGCATAAAGAATGAAGTATCACAAATGAACCTTTTACAAAGGTTTTTGATATAATGAGTGATTACTTCTCTTGAAATCATTCACTTTTTGTCGGTAGTACCACGTATTATGAAAAAATTCAAAAACTTTCGACCTCTATTGTGCATTTGTATTGTCTGTCATGCGAAAACGTAGCTGGAAAGCACATCTTATACAAGCAAGCTTTTTTGATAGAGGCCTATGTGGAGGTATTTCTAATATGTAGCTCGTGTAAGTTGCAGGAAGAGCGCGTTCATCATTGCGTATAAAAACGGTACTTCCCAGATCAGCAACCATGTTCAAAAAAAAAACCTTATTTTTCGCTCCTTTTCGAGATTTTAGCACTATTTAATAGCTTATCTTGAAAATTTGGAAGGTGTATTTTATTTTCTTAATTTTTTGAAAGGCCTTTATATTATACTGTAAGAGTAAAACGAATATGTTATTTGACTCTCGAGCATCTTTCGATGAACAAAGCTTTTCCTAAATTTAGCAATACTTCGACAACACAAATTTCGCCAAATTTAACAGTGTTCTTGGTTTTCCAAGAAATCTCTTTATTGCGCTGCAACACTGAATTTAAGAATGCATTTCACATTCGGCGCGTATGCCTTCCACCGGTATGTGCATGTACATTGCAATATTGCCATCAAACCGACGTCGTTCACTAACCACTCGATAGCTCAAGTCTCGCGGATGTTAATGGTGTGTTTGCCCTTTAAGAATAGTTTCTTTATGAGCATAAGCGACAGGAACGAAACGGTGTTGCACATCTAGTATTTTTCACTAGACACGGCTTTTCTCTCAGGCTTTCACACCAATTCGAGAGCGCAAATCTTAACAATTCCAAGCACATGCTTAGTTTATGAGAAAGACTTTCTAATGCGTTGTTACAGCTAAAAGAACATTGAGTTTTACACTCTTCGCACACCGCACGCCACATGAAAATTGGGCTGCACGATTGACAAGTGTGAAACTCAGTAATCTTTTAGTTGTAACAACGCACTGCAACGTACTTCTCAAAAAACAAGCTTCTCATTGAGATCATTTGGAGATGTGCTATCGAATGGTTATTGAAAGTCTGAATGGAAACCTCTTTTCAGCAAAAGATGCTTGAATGTGAAAGAAAATTTGATGCTATCATGTTAGACGGCGACATACTTCAAGCTGATCTCATTTGCTGAGCAATAACTTTTCATAGCAGTATTAGTAATCATTTGAAAGCTCAAATCTCTAACTACAACTTCAAGTTACCGGTTTTAAAAACCCTTTTATAATGATGTGACATCCAGAACTGAATTTCTTTCTCGCTCTTTATCCGTCTTCATTTTTTCCCACGAATGTAAATCGCTAGAAGCACGAAAAGCATATCAGCTTATAGGAAAATGTCTGTGGTATAAGAATCTACGTTTCTATGCAAAGTTTCTGTCGATGCCGTAAAAACCCTCAATGAAATATCAATAGTTGCCACAATTTTAACGCATAGTGCGGTAGACCACTATCGAGTTACGCGATAGATCAGGAGAGTACCTTACTGACAAGTTGTTGCTGTGGCTTCTCCTCACATTATACTCAGCTATGACCCAATTTGGTGACTTTGCTTATCGGCCAACTTATGGAACACGGAGGATCGACAGATCACGTTTGAATTAGCTATTCAATTGGGAATTTGTTCATCACAACGACTGAAACTTCAGATGAAAATGTAGACTCTGCTACTATCGAAAATTTTCTACTCAGTGATACGCTTTTCGTGCTTCAAGCGGTTTATATGCGTGGCAAAAATGAAGCCGAGAAGCGAGTGAGAAAACAATATTCTATTCGGGATGCTACAGCGTTTTAAAAGGGTATTATAGAAAATTGGCAACGTGGAGTTGTAGCCAGAGATTCAAACTATCGAATGACTACTAACATTTCTGTGAAAATTCCTGTGCAGCGAATGACATCGGTTTAATATTGGTTGCCGTATAACGTATAAGTATAGGAATTTTAACTTCACCTCTACAGTATAATTCAGAAGACATCTGAAAAACAAAACACACCCTCCAAATTTTTGATATTCAAGTTGCCGATTAACTACCAAAACCTCAAAAAGGAATAAAAAATAATTTGTCGAATATGCGCGCGGATAGGGGAAAAGTACCGAGACTATTTCTTTCAAGACACATATTTCTGAGCAATAGTTTTCATATTGCCGATGTTCCAAGCTTTTTATTCAAACACGGCTGTCGCTTACCGTTGAGAATACTTCCACTATCCATAAGTACTCATCCTTTTCTCGCGTACATCAACTCTTAATAGTCGGAAATAAGAGAATGGTTGATATAAGCTTAGTTAAATAGAGAGTTTTCGATGAGCACGTGTCAAACACAGCATGCATAATCATTTTTGATAAATTGTTAGCTGTTCTCCTATTTTTATTTACATGAATCTTGAGTCTTATATAAAGCTAGGGAAGAGCACAACTAAAGACTTTCATTGTGTTTCCCTTCGCACAATGCAATACAATTGATTGAATGCTAAGTTCAGTACGATTGAGTAGTAAACGAGCGTTTTCTCAACAAAAGACAAAAAAGCATATGAGCGAGGAGTGAAAATGTTAATCTATCAAAGTCATGCATAAATTTTGAAATTTTTTGTCAAATGAACAAGGAAACCTTATTCAAACAACGAAAATCACGCAATTCGCTCTGCGCACGTCGATTACTTCAGTTAAATATCAAGGAAAACGTCATTAGGAATAAGACATAGAAGGAAAGATGTGTTAAGGAATGATATATAACATGACCGCATTTATTTGAGAACTTAATCCACTAACAAATGGCAATATTTAACAATACATAAACCGCCGTTTCCTGCACCAACCTAATAAAAAGAGAATTTTATAACAAAAATGATACTTATTGCCTATTCGCGAAGAAAAGAATGTTCGACCTCATTCGTTGAATAAGATTTTTTCATAGGAATGTTAGTAATCAATAGAAAACTTAGATCTCAGGCTAACGCTGTACGAGGTCGATTTTTTCAAAATACCCTTTTGTAACGCTGTAAAATTCAGAATCAAATTTTCTTTCACACAATTGAGCTTATTTTTATTTCTTATCTCGCTTATATTTCGATGGACAAAACTCCTAAAGTGGTAGTACTCTTCTGATAGCACGTCTCGAAAACTTCAAAATGTTCGCTTTTTGCTAAAACTCTTTTGATAGCGCTGTAAGAGAAGGAAAATATCTGTGTTTTACACCTCGTCGAACAGAGCTCTTTTCTTAGACTATTAGTGATCATTCGATAGTGTGAGTTCTAATGATTCCAACGCTGTGGTTATTTTCTTGTAAAGACCGTTTCACTGCAGTGAAGGAGGAAAAATAAGATTCAGTTTCACATGCTCGGCGAGCATGCTTATTGGTTAATCAACGACTTGGCGGACGGGATGATCAACGACTTGGTGGACTGTCCTAAAGTTCTGGACATGTGGAATGCAACTTTTATTTAATGGGAAGGGGGGGGGGTGGGCTCTCCGTTTTGAAAGAAGTTCCAGATAGAACGACTGAATTAGATACTACGAATTTTTCCCTAATCGTGCATATGCTTTACGTGCTTCCAGCGAATTATACTCGTGATTGAAATGAAGGCACGCTGCGGATAGAAGCACAATATTATTCTGGATTCTACAGCGCTAAAAAAAGACTTCCTACAAAACCGGATACACATGGCGCTAGCCATAGATTTGAGCGTTTGGGTTTTGACCAAACTCCTTTGAAAAATCTTTATAGAGCGAATGAGGTCGAATATTCATTTGTCTCCGGGTAACCAAAATGAACCCGAAAAGTGCTAGCTGCTGTTGCTTATTTCCTATTTCTAGACTACATCACATCAGCAAATCTTTTTATGCTGCTGCTGCAGCCACAGAGGCAGAACCTTCTCAAGTCGACATCTTTGATAAGCTCTGGGCTGCTACGAGAACAACGCGCGCACGCCTACTGATTGCCTCGCGGCGAAGACCCATCAGCTTAACCATAGCCTGAATTCCATGCTCAGAAGATATGCTGTTTTCTGTGATTAACAGAGCATGTGTTTTCCGACAACTGCTCGACAACAAGCAGACAGTCAGTGCCGATGTCTGCAAAAATCAAAACCGGAAGCTGGCTGCAGTAGTGAGAGAGTAGCGTTTAGAACGGCTCACTGACCCCTCAAGGATAACATTCGACTTCACATGTGAAGTCGAGTCACCACATTTTGCAGATGCTGGGCTGGACTGTAAAACCACATCCAACCTAATGACCGTGGTTTTGCTCCATCAAACTATCATCTCTTCTGCACCCTCGAGCAACATCTGCGGGAGCAAAAATTCAAAGACTATTAGCTCGAGAGTGGCCACACCTGATTCTTTGGTTCCCATTCTCATCTTTCATAGTCGAAGGCATTCAATCTTTACCTAAGAAATCGTGTATATCATTAAACATGAAGGTGATCGTACTGTTGACTGATTGATCTCTGCGAAGAAATTTTTCCATTAAAATCTCATTGGAACCTTTAAGTACAAGGAGCCTCAAGTGTTTTCGTGCCGAGGTTTTCGACTTTTTCCCGGAATTTTCACTACCACCCTCGTCGCCTTTGTGTCTCTCCTAGATGCCCTAAAAGAGTACTTTTCGGTTTTTTCGACTTTCCATGTAGTGTTTTATGCGGATACTAAGTGGTCTATTAGTATTGCCTATGTGCTGAAAACTACATTTCTTACAAAAGACCAAAACCACATTTCTTACGAGAGACCAAGTCAGATGTACCTGAACTTACACAATCGTCGTCTTTACCCTCAGGACATATCACACGATCCTCTGTTTACATTAACAATCATACAGGCCGTTGCGACCCCATCAGCAATTCAAGGCAACGATTGTTTTAAAACCTTGCTATAATCATTCAATATAGTCTGCGAGAATGTCCAGTCTTTTTGGTGTGGGTAGATTGAAGCCACGCGTGCGTTTGACGGTTTAGCCCTCTTCATCACTGGCCCATGTCTCATTTGACCCTACTTTATAGCAGGGATGGAAAGACGTTGTTTATGGTTATAGCATATCATCTTGCGTTATCACAACTTTTCCAGTCGATGGATTGTGGCTGGTAGTGAATATGTGAAAACTCATCTCATCGATTGCTACAAAGTAGGGTTCAACGTGGGGCGTGGGCCACTAATGAACCGGTCGACACGGCCGAAATGTTCACATGGGTCTGACGTATTAACCTCGAAAATGCTCCAAACATTCTCACATTGGCAATGTTATGGGTTTGATTGAATTTTAATGAATCTGTAAATAGATCCTTCTATTACTATATGAGCCAACTTGTCTATGGTCTGGTAAGGGCTTTTGTACAGCCCGATACACGTGTTTCGTCTTTACAGACTCGTCAGTCGGGCAGAACCCGTTGTCTTTTGATATGTTTTTAAGTCAGTTCTCTCGGGAGCTTTGCTCCCTTACAGAGAGTCATCGAAAACGAACCTTTTACACTCTATGTCAAGCAAAATTTTCACCTAACACAGAGTGTTTTCGCACGCGATTGCCAGCTGGCTGGTATTTTTATCATATTACACCTTTCCTTCGAGTGCCCGACTGACGAGTCTGTAAAGGCGAAACACGTGTATTGGGTTGTACAAGAGCCCTTACCAGACCATAGACAAGTTGGCTCAGATAATAATGAAAGGATCTATTGAAATTTGAGCGTGGTCTTAATAAAGCACTCAAATTAAAGGTATATTATAAATTTGTAAAGTTTCCCAGACCATTTTTTCTAGACCTCTCTCAACAGCAGCATTGTTTTTGTTTGTCCGGTGAGCAATTTGAGAGGATGCTCCCTATTCGTGTTTGGCATACCATTGCTTTCGTCATAGGCCCCAGCTCTCCCCTCTGATCTGTAGTCAGAAGTTGTTCGTTCGCAGCCATTTGAGATGGCCATTTGCTTATTATCAATATTTTTAATGTATTCCAAATAGTCACTCTAGTGGTTATAAAAGAATACCTCTCAACCTACCCCTCATAGGAAACGAAGAGCCATTGTTGAAAGTTGTCTAAAAAACAGTGATCTATTGCTCCGTAAGAATTTTAGAATTTCACTTATTTGGTTCCTTATGTAAGACTAAAAATTGTGAGAAATATCTTAATGGTAGAGACGAAGACTACATGAATCCAGGTGCAACATACTTGATCTCTATAAAGTAATACGATAACGAATACATAGGCGATACGAGTAATTCACTAGGTATGCACAACAAGAACATTCAGACGGTAAGTCGAAAAGCTACAAAAGTAATCCCTTAGGTGAACATGTTATAGAATAGCACAACGCTAACAATTTTGAGGTGCTAATAAGAATTTTGAGGCAAGAGCCAAGAAAGTCGGCGCGAAGACACGTGACGATTATTGGATGTTGAGGCAAGGAATGAGTAGAAGGAGAGATGTGCTGCACATAACAGGTGATATGGCGCCTTATCTCTGATTTATTTCCTATTTGAGTAAGATTCATTTTCCAACTGTGTGACAGCACACTTTCTCGTGTAAGTCTAAATGGTTCTGAGGAAGGCGAAGTTTCCTAAACGTTAGTCAACGAATTCATAAGATATATAATTAGGTTGGAAAGAAAGTTTTAGGGCAGTTGCGAAAAATTGAAAATTTATGCATGAATTCCAAACCAAACTTGTAAGTATTTTCTAAAATAAAGGTAATCGTTTTCTACGACTTTCTGCCATCGGTCAGCCAAGTTTTGGATTTGTTTGAAGTCGACCATTTGTTCGATCTCGAATCAAAGAACCTTCAAAATGCTTCTTCAACTTCATCAAACAATCAAAATCGGCGTTACATTGATCAAAAAAGGCTGAAGTCCAAAAGAGCAGTTCAGACCGAAACGACTCTCATGCATTGGTTCTCGTTAAAGCGCATTATGTGTCCAACCCACTCTATCTCTGATAGCCCGACAATAAAACAGCATCTTTAACCCCTAAGTGACACCGTGTATCAGCTGATATACACGACTGCTTGAAGGCCTTTCTCGGGGCAAACGTTTTCTTTCAAAAAACTGATAATTTTTCAAAAGCTTCAATCTTTATAATTCCAAAGATATGTTTAATTCCTGGAAAAATTTCGATTGCATTGTAGCAGCGAAAATAAAATTATGTTACACACTCAGTTTGATCTCTTTGCACGGTTGCGGCTTGTATATGGCTCTTCACCAAGGTTTTATTAGCATCCGGTATCTCAGATCTCAAGGATTTTGATGAAGTGACTAGTTTCGCTTGAATTATCGTAACACGCTGCAAGAGAGAACAGAAGAGTGCACTCCAAGCCTAAAATGTTATTCCGTCGCTCGGACGTCATAGGTGGTTTATTGGTAATTCCAGGTAAAGTTTATACGTCACAGGTATGATAGGTTGGGGCAAAAGTTCTGAAGAAATGCCTGTAAGTTTTTTGGGTACCGCCCATTTTTTGTGTTTTTAAGCTCATTTAAAGGCCCGTCTTCTCCCGCGTTGATTAATATATAATTTATCTACTTATTCCACCACCTATACACCGTACTTTTGCCAAATGTGTCTTCGCCCCTAGCCAGATTGATGCGTTCACTTGCCAACGTTGCATTCAACTCAACAGCCACTCGTGCATCATCAGCAACCTAATTTGCTCGCTTCTTGACTCCATTTTGATACAAGTAGGTAAATTATATAGCAATCAACACGGGAGAATACGGGCTTTCAGATGAACCCAAAAAACACAAAAAATGGCTAAAATCCAAAAAAGTTTCAAGCATTTTATCAGAGCTTTTTCGCCAACCTATTATTATCGTCGCATAAAGGATTTAATAATGCGAACAAATTTTGAAACTGTTTTTTTATATCGATATCTAGTATTTATTATAAAAATCTTCAGTTCTCAGGAGTAATATCCACGTTCCTGTAAGAAGACCAAATAAATTTTCAACTCTCAAATCTTCACGCAAATCCCCAGAATGGCCTAGAATAATGTACGGTCCCTCTGAAAGACTTTTCGGGGTCCATGTAAAAAGCTTTGATTTCGTTTTCGTCTTAGCTTGATGTTGATGCGTAAGTAACGAAGACGATCAGATCCGGCATCGATTCACATCGTTTCAACCGTAATCGTCCGTTCCGATTTGTTAGACGATCAAATAAGCCGAAGTTTATGATCAAGCTCGTTTCGATAGAACCGCCAACTCTACCGGCACTTCTGCGACCTCATGTTTTAGTGTAGTTTCCGTGAAACCTGTGCGTTGATCCATTTCTATCCTAACACCAAACGACACTGAAACCTTGTCGTGAGGCGTCACCGCGTGTAGTGAAACCAGGGAGGTTTCTTCCCGATGGCCGGCATCGACAACCGCTCGGCATTGCGAGGTGGTCATCGGGAGCGCGACGGCACGAACGATACTAGCACTGTGGGCCTGTCGTACTCAGAGAGTAAACAACATTCACATATAAGTCCTCTTCTTACTAAACCCATCAGACAGCGCAATTTATTGAGATATAGCAATTGAAGAGGCTGTTAATCGCAACACGTATCTTACATTGCATAAATGCCATATTAGACCTCAAGAATGGCTCAAAATTTGCTGTCAGATTATATTGTTTTGAGAGAGATCTCCACACTAGAAACGAAAGGTATGGATCTGTTTATTTTTACACATGTTTCTTTTCAAAATCGTACACTGTAGATGATGTGTTTTTTGAATTCTGCTTTCACAGTATCGTTGTAAAAAAATACGAAGCAAAAAGTTGAATATGCGTCATTACCTCGTAGATCTACGTTTCGCTTCGAGAGTAGTGAAATTTCGCACAACTATGAGTGTTCTTCTGCTATACTAAATACGTTATAGAAGAACGTTCGTTATCAATGAGCATCAAAAAACAATACTAGAAGTCTTGCTGCAGAAACTCGTGATAGAGGATCAAGCTAACAGCCTTCTTCTGTATCCGGCTTCCTCTACTAGCCTTTGAGATACAAACTCCTCGGCGAGCTCGAGCGAGACGGATCTGGAGTGGGCCTATTGTACCCTGAGCGTTAAATTGCCAAGAAATAGGTAGAAATGCCATTGCGTTTCCTCTTTCTGTTATCTCTCCAGGCTTCAATCTATATACTCTTCAGGTTCACATTTATTTAGAATAGCTTTAAGCGGGCATTGGAACTTCACAGCGATAATGTCTCGACATTATCTGCTCTGGTCGTTCCCGACTACAGCACATAAACCGCTGAGAGCATCCAGCGTTCTCCCTTTCATCTCGGTCGAGCATAGTGCTTCGAAGCGGATAATCCCGTGGTGATCGTCTACCCGGCAAATAAATCCTTCTTTATGATGTTAGTTGCCGCTTTCGTCATTTTTTCCTTTTCTGACATATCTTGCACGATTCTGCTTTATAACACGGAATTCTGTCACATCCCGAAGTATGTGTTCATTAACTGTCCTTAACATACAGTGACTGCAATAAGTAATTCAAACCAAACTATAAAGGAATTAGTCCGACAAAAGAAAAAACTCACAATGCTATATTGCAAAGTGACTCCCACTACAGACGGATACGGGTCAAATGTTTGACGTGCTGATAGGCTGCCGTAATCGCCCGCAGATGATCTCATTGAGATCTTTTGAAAGAGCACGTAAGACTTTTAATCGTGTTTAGTATCGAAAGTCTCCACAATGAATCATGTTTATGGCACAGAATGAGTGGGTAATAGAAATCTTTTTACTTCCTGAACTTCAAAGGAATGTTTGTTTTATTTTTCCGTATAGACTTCAGTGCCTGAAGTGCACTAGTAACCTAAAGAGTGCTCAAAGTTGTCGAAGTACTGGTATCGCATCAAGTGTGTAGCATTATTTCTGACAGACCAGTAGCTGTTTTAATTTACCCACTAATAACTCTTATATACTGTATAAAATGAAGGTTTATCAGAAACTCAAAAATTTAAACATGTAATATCTGCCTTGCAATTGATTAAAATTGACTAAACGCCAAAGCAATAAAACTGGGAGTAACAATTTTTTCCTACACTTTTGAGAGTTATATAAGCATGAAAAACTTATGAGCAAATAAAACCATCGAAAATCAAAATAACGCAAGAGACCCAAAATTTTTTATAAGCAAAGAAAAAACGATATTGAACTAGCTAAAATCCCGTGCAGTTTTCCAAATGGCGCTGAGCTTAGTGTCCCCAAGTGTCGTCCCGAAATGGTTAAGGCCGGCCTTGAATGAAATCGTTTTATTCTGGAAGCATATTTTAAGCCTTTAATGAGGGTTGTTATCACACTTATAAAATGTTAAACACATGTGTCTGCTGTTCCGCCTCATCAGGATCACAGTGTCTCTCGGTTCACTCAGTTACTCGTAAGGGGATGTACCCCGTAAATCAAAGGGAGTCGGCATCGAGTTATCTACACTTTCCATACGTTGTAAGTATCACGAGGTCTTCTTTAAGAGTGTTGATTGTCGATCCTCGTTTGTATGGCCAACGGCTCTACTGCAAGACAATTTCCCCTTGCATACAAAGTAATTGAGGCCTGTTTATATACACTGTCCATGATGAAAATATCAGTGTGTCGTCCTCTGTGATTGTTTATTGATTGCCGTTTACTTGGCTAACGGCTATTACGATGGTATATCACCTGTAGCACCTGTAGCCCCGTTGATCGTTGAGTGACTCAAGCGGGCACATGCAACACTTCCAACTTTCCCTATCGCGTGAAAGAGTAACCCAATGGGTCGTCCTCGCTCTAGATGCTTGTTGAGCATCATATCTTTTTTCTTTCGCTTTCGTGAAGAAATCGGACCAACGGGTCAGTGGTCTTCCTTTAAGTGCTTGACGTCCCGAAGAATCCAGTCGGTAACGGCTCTCGCCATTGGTTGTCGTTGAAGTACATCACGTATCCGGCTCCCTTATTTTCGATATCCTGGCGTGTAGAACGGCGTCTTTGATCTTCGATCGTTGACGTAGGTCGGAACTTCCGACCCTTTCTTTCATTTGCGAGATACGAGATAGTCCTAGTATCGACCTTTCGGGTACGCGTTCAGTAATGCCAAGTGATCTGCATCACACGCGAGGTCCTTGGTTTGATCTCGCACCCGAGGCTCACCAAACCCTTCCTTTTCTCCAGGATCGGTAAGTTGGTACCAGAGTTTTCTGGGAGGATAGCAGCACTGATTTGGTACAACGATAGACGAACGTGAGTCATTGTAAGGGCCAGATTTGCGCTCACACCTAAAACGAAATTAGAAATCAAAGACGAATGCATGGCGCATCCCTCATTGGTTGACCGGAGTCGAGAGCTTTATCTTTTTGATTTGTTGCTTTAAAAGAGCGTTGATGCAACTTCACCGTGGCTTTTTTTGCATAATATAATAGAATTTGAGTTCTGGGCACACTTTATCGTTATGAAAAAATTACTGGAAAGAATGCTATAAGCACCTTTTTATTGAAATGAAAGCCCATAACCAAAAATTTTATACTTTCAGTTACGAAGGCTTCATGCTTGGTAAGTTGATAGTTTAGCTGACTGGCTTCTTGCTTGTAAGAATAACGTCGTTTGATCCCTGCGTCACCTGCATAATCTGCCCTTGACTTGGCAAATAAAGGATCATTTCCGTATTCCGCAGCCTGTTTCGACCTCGTGGGGAAAAATGTGTTTCCCAATTAGGCTTAGAATTTCATTAAATATTAGATAGCTTAAATTATGACAATTTCAACAATATATATTATATGTGAATAACCTATTTGTTACGCTATTATGCTCAAGGCAAAATTTGTTCCACACTTGAACACTTTCCGCCTGACAGAGCTATTCTCTGAGAATTTTTATATAAATTCGGTCGCTTCAATCTCGGCGATTCTGATAGTTTTCCAAGGAGACATCTCATTATGCTGTAGCATCTAAAAGAAGATTGGGTTCCGCGAATCTGGATCATTTTAGTTTCTGCACCCCCAATCCAGAATTTCAGCTACGAGTATTATGCGAGAAAGGTTGACTTTCGCAGATTATTGGAAAGCTCCAAACCATAGAATATGCGGATTGAGTTTAAGTGCGTAAATATTCAAAGTGAAACGTTTGTGATTTATGCGGGTAAATACTACGAAGACCTTCTCGATCATTTGCCGCTAGACAGTGACGATGAAGAATGGTGACGAAATATCTTCCCAGCTGCAGAAACACTGAGTCAGCAGAAGTATCATAACTTGCTAAAGAACTAACCCTTAAATTGATGATTGTGAGCTTTATTAAGACATACTCTGATTACATGCTTAGACTCCCTTCGCATGAATTCGTTATAGGGTTGTTACAATCTTGAAAATGTGTTTGCAAATTGCACTCGTACAACATCGTTGAAGGAAACGTTCAATAAAAAGTGGAACTGCGTAATTATTTAAAGGAACGGCACTAGCCATAGTGTTGGAAAGCAAGGACTATCAGGACAACTGGGCTTTCCTTTTACTGAAACTACGTTCACAGAAGATTCTCCAGTAATGTTCTACCTTTTCGTTGCGATGAAGTTAGTCCACAGTCAATGTTGTACTGCATACGTACCAAAAAGACCACTGTGAAGTCTGAACAGCGACCCAATCAATTTAAAAGAAAGATGTAGCCCTCCCTTATGTTATCACACTACAGCTCACTAGGAAGGCCTTTTCAATACAGAGTCGGGTATTGAAAGCTACATCTTTCAAGTTATCGAATACTTACTAATATTGTGGTGGGAAGGTTCTGTTCGGAAAAAGCATGTAAATACGAGCAATCTCTTAGAAGGTGTCACACTCCACATAATTCTGATGAAAAGTGCAAATTTCAGGACAACTCGGTGTTTCATCTTCTAAAGATAGGCTTATATAAGTCCTTTCAAATTATCTATTCAATAAAATTTTTCGAAAATTAGAACTTTACTAGATGATACGGCAAAATTCGTTGTAAATTGGGAAGAAAATTTCATTGATAGAACCTACTACAGTGTCTCTTCATATTCATATGCCAAGCTTTGCATCAAAATCGGTACTTCTTAAACTGTCAAAAACACGGAAACATAGATCAAGAAAGGATTTAAGTCTTTCATGATTGGTCATAACATGTTTCTTCTCGAAAGCTGTGGTTTCTTCGTCAAAATATGTTTTGATTTGAGAAGTCGTTTTTGTCAAAATATTTCTCTAGAAACCTTTGCAGCGATGTTTCATAATAAGAGACATTAATGTTCTCTAAATCCTCAGTTAGTAAACAGATACCTTTGATTCAGTTGCAACGTGCTGCAATACAAATTATTGGGCAGACACGACGTCGCACGGCGTGCTACATAATGTGACACGTCGGTGTGAAAGGTATGAGGGAGAATCGAAAGAAGAAGCCTAGGGCAACTTCTTCATGATTAACCTTTGCGTACTGTACATGTCCTGGCTGTCGTATATGAGAGTTCGTGCTGCCACTGGATGACTACGATCAAGCGTCATTTGGTTGACGAGCAATGTCCTCGGGTTCGGCCCTTCATTATGGTCTATCGCCGATCGAGTTACACTTGATCCAAAAAAATTCGGTTCATCACCATGACAATTGATCTTCTGAAAAAAAAAGGAAACTTACTCTTTAATACATCGAGAATTTGGAGTAATTTGCTAGATGCGCATTGACGTTTTGAGCACTCTTTGTGTATTTAGTTGGCATGATGAGTATGTTGTTTGCACTTGAAGAAATTCTGGAGTGATTTTTCTGGCTGACTGAGTCATCAAGAATATCTTTCTTCCGACTAAAATTTTTAGAACATGAGTCGTATGGCAGATTTAGGATAGATAGGTCGAGATATTCTGCAAAACATGCCTGATAATCATTTTTTGAGGCATTTATGTGGTCTGTTATGGGTACTTGTACGGCCGGCTACATGTGTTTCACCTTTGGCAGCCTCGTCAGTCAGGCAGGCCCTCCGTCATTAGCCAGTTTTCTTGGGAATAGCCCAACCCCCTACATGGAGAAAGCGCAGACGTAGTGTTCACACGTTCCATTGAGTGAAAGTATTACTGAAAGGGAAGTTTTGTAAATTCGATTGCTCTTGGGTGATATCGTCAGACGCTATTCTTCTTTTTGTGGATCGGCTGATTTGTGCCTCGTTGGATGCATATTCTTCTTGAACACTCTTAATTGGATAGGTTTCGAAGATCGAGCTGAGCATACAGGTAGACTTTGTGAGTGTTAACTAGATCTCCAAAGTCATTAGTCATGCGCTTTGTGAGTTGTTCGCAATATTTTCGAAGTAATTGAAGTGTCATCTAATATCTCTGCTGCATAACAAAGTGCGTAGGAGACCACTGAATCAAGGAATTGAGTACTCAATCAGGTGACAAGTCTGAATGGCTAACAGGTAAGCGAGGAGAATTTTGGATAACTTTGCTACGTTTGTAAGTTCATCAGTATTACATGATGTGCATATGAATGTCATGAGATGCAGCCTTTCTTCCCAAGCAGAAAATGAGAGGGCAAAGTTTTGTAGCGAAAAACTGAGGAAATCACAATATGAATCACACTGCTTGCTATCAACCGCTCATGATATTTGCAAGCATTCCCAATAATTTTCTAGCTTCTCGCCCAATTGGACCTTTGCATCCATTTTTGCTGAGCTCACTCGTTTTTTCGTCACTAGTCGCTCGCTCGTCACATCAAGTGAATGACCAATGTTCTTTGTTATCTGTTCTCTTCAAATTTAGAATAATTTTTAGTTTTGATTACTCCATTGGCTAGATTTTTGTGTCCCAATCAAATTGTGGATGACGTTACTTTAGTAGGCGGATGATAGGCAAATTTCTTTATATTATTGATGAATCAATTCATGTTTACTCAGGAATGTTTTCAGACCGTTCATGTTTTATTTGATCAATTTTTTTCAGCAACTGCGAAGGCGGGGATAACGGAGTGAACAATGAAGTAGTCCATCAGGAAATGAGCTTCTGGTCCGATCCCTCTCAACGCTCTTCTTTTATCACGTGCAATCTTTCAGTCCGCAATATTTCAAGAAATTCGACACGTCTACCATCCTACGACACATAAAACTTGAAGACGTTCGGAACGATGACTCTAAGGAAACGAAAAGAGTGCACAGGATCCAAACACCTATTGATCGAGTGCATATTATTAAGTATTACTAAGCACTGCGCAATGGTAGCAAGTTATAGCTCTAGAAGCTTTCAAATTGGAAAGCCATAACACCTTCATGAATGGTTTTTAGATCTTCGCTTGAAGTCATATAGTTCACATGGGGAATAGCTCCTTACAGTGATTGACTTAGACGAAAAGCACCGTGGTGCTCATGCGGCTGAAAGACCGAATTACGGGTTCAGCACTTTATAAGAGTCATAACAGGCCCAATGAAAGGATTAAGATATGTTAATTTAGAAAAAGTCATAGTTATGACACAAAACCCATGATACATCACTATCATGACAATTTTGTCTCTACTTACGTCCTAACAGTTGAGGAGTTGATTAGAAATAAAGACTCTACACTTTCCTGATCCGTTGTCACAGTGTTTCTATTTCCTGTGCAGATCCCAGTACTCCTAGCATTCGATTCGTTCTTTCGTTTTCTTCTTGAACGTCATAGAATTCTGGTTGAACGAGTTTCCTTGCAATTTCGAAGATAGCCTGGCTATGGAGCTCTATAGGGCGTCGTTGTTAACTGCTGAAGAGAGCTTAGGGGGTGGAGCTCGGCTCCACTTGCGTCGCCATGAATATCACAATCACTCGGCCACGCTGCTCCTTATTTAGACATAGCGAAATGATTTAGACGTAGAATGAATAAGTGAATGAACAAACAATGAATTAGGACATTTAGACATCGCAAAATGAATCAAAAACTGAGCCTGAAAATGACAAGTATATTTGATTTACGCACACTTCAAGATTATTTCTAATATGCTTGGTGAACATGGACAGGGAAAGTGCACGGCTAAAGTGCGAGAATCAAATGATTGCTTTTTTGTGTAAAACACAGAACCAGTATTGCAACGTGGTTTCTCTGAGACGCCGAGTTTTAGGCATTATGTGTTCATTTCTACGAATAGAAGTGGTTTATGAAAATTTTTTGAATTATCATAAGCATTTTGAGGCTGTCGTATAGAATTCATAGAGATGTTTTATTGCATTGAATAATTTTGGTGTAAGAAACCTCTTCGTGGTTTCGTTTCTAGTTGTGCAGTAACGGCGCTCTAATGCGACTGTCTGCTCCATGCCATTCAACGCTCCTTTCTAGATTATTCCATCAAATCAGATCTTATCTGCCAGCAGGCCCGTGGATGCCAACCTTCCTCCATCGCATGTGGTTAGTTATTATCGTTTAATTACGCTTTTTTCCTCAAACTAAGCGCCCCGTTACTAGGTTTTCCATGTCGCTTCAACAAATACTTTATGTATATCGGAAAATCTTCATTTGACCGCTTTTTGCGGTGGTATGATCTTACAGTATGCCCATTAATGTGGAGTGCTGTGCAAAAACATTTGCGTTAGCCGGGATTCGAACCCAGATCTCACTCTTTCCGAAAGCGTATGCTAACTGTTACACCACCGACGCTCGTTTTGCACAGCCCTCTTTTTACGCTACAAGTGGGTTCAATGCCGACAGCGGGTGCCCCGCCTGACCGTAGACGGTTGGCTGCTGACAGATAACGCGTTGTAGCGTAAAAACAGTGCTGTGCAAAACGAGCGTCGATGGTGCAACGGTTAGCATGCGCTCCGGAAAGAGTGAGATCTAGGTTCGAATCCCGGCTGACGCAAATGTTTTTCACAGCACTCCACATTATTGGGTATATTGCAAGATCATACCACCGCAAGAAGCAGTCAAATAAATAAATCCCGATCGACTATAGATATTCATTATCTGCTAGCACAAGTGAGTTCAATGCCGACAGCGGCTGCTCCGCCAGACCGTAGACGGTTGAATGCTGACAGATAACGCATTGTAGCTTGAAAAGAGTGCTGTGCAAAACGAGCGTCGATGGTGCAACGGTTAGCATGCGCTCCGGAAAGAGTGAGATCTAGGTTCGAATCCCGGCTGACGCAAATGTTTTTCACAGCACTCCACATTATTGGGTATATTGCAAGATCATACCACCGCAAGAAGCAGTCGAATAAATAAATCCCGATCGACTATAGATATTCAATATCTGCTAGCACAAGTGAGTTCAATGCCGACAGCGGCTGCTCCGCCAGACCGTAGACGGTTGAATGCTGACAGATAACGCGTTGTAGCTTGAAAAGAATGCTGTGCAAGACGAGCGTCGATGGTGCAACGGTTAGCATACGCTCCCCGAAAGAGTGAGATCCGAGTTCGAATCCCGGCTGACGTAAATGTTTCTGCATAGCACTCCACATTATTGGGTACTCTATGAATAGTTTAGCGTTTCCATACCGTTGAAAAAGCGTTAAACAAATCATCGCACGAAAATATGGGCACATCGGTGTAACAGTAGAAACTTAGAATTCAATAGATAATGTCTCATCCAGTAGAAATTAGAGCATTTTGGAATCCTAAGTAAAGCGAACGTAGAACAGATCAACTCTGACGACGACATGAGAGTGAACGTATTATGTTCGTCGTGATTCTTCTGGAAGGATTCCCAACATTTTGTCTAAAATTTCGCTCTCTCGACGTGACAATGACTATGCAGTGTAGAGGGATTAGAGTACATGTTTCTTCTTTATACAGAACCGCCGTTACTCAGGCAGCGTTTTTGTTCAAAAGAATTTAGCACTCCCGTAGATGTGAGCTGAATACACAGGGTGCAAAAAAAGTTCTCTTTGTCTTTTCACATGTAAGCAGTAAAAATATACTGCATAAACAAAAAGATTATTTTCGGTTGTTTTCGAAGAATATGAGATCATTTGATAACGTAAATTAAAAGAATTTGAATGGTGTATTTTATTTTCAAGATGGCTCTATTACTATGCTGGAACAGAAAAATGAAACTTTGTTTCTAATACAAATATTTTTCGTTGCATCAAGCTGTTCCTTTGGACTTCCGATAACTGCTAGGTGGACCAAATATCAAGAATTCCAGCGATTTATTTGGTTTTCAAAATGGACTTTCCGTTTTGCTGTAATAGCCAAAAGAATGTTGAACTTTGCGAAACTGGATTATTTTCGTTATCCTCACCCTGTAGCGACCCTTCAGAAAAAACATATTTTTTGGATGTTTTTGAAGGTTTCGTAATCGTTCGATAGCCTAAATCAAAGAAATTTGAATGGTGTAATTTTTACGAGGGCTTCATAACTACGCTCAATTAGCAAAAATAAAATCTCATTAACGTACTTGTCTATTATGAGGCGACAAATGAAAAACCTGTCTCGCTCTCTGGACAGGTGCTTCTCATGGAAATGTTAGTGCTCATTCCAGAGCTTGAATTTTCTCTAGAGCCCTACGTCGCCTGTTATTGAAATACCCTTTTATGACGCTGAAAAGTCCACACCCACTATGCCTTCGATGCGCATATTTCTGCCTGACATAGCTCTTTGTTTGGACTATTAATGATCACTCGATAGCGCAACTGTTTCTGATTCCGAAGCTGCGCTTACATCCTGGGAAGACCGTTCCTCCAAAGCGGATTTGGTAAAACAAGTTGAATTTGCATGTGCAATCAAGGGGGTCTTTGACCAATTCATGTGCGACTGGTTGAGGCAGCCACGTGTACTAGAGCAGACCTTACGCAGACGTTTAGTCTGTAACGCGCCCTGTTTTTGTAGGGGCATCACTGCGCATTTTTGTGTATTTGAAAAAGCTTAAGCTAACAATTGAGGGAACTCGATGAAAACCAGCAGAATCAGCTGGAAGGCAATCGATGTGGAGTGGACTGAAATCGTTCGTTGCCAAATCATATTCACTTATCGGCAAAAGCGTGTTGACTTGGCGCCAGTGTGGCGAAATCTTATCCACATACCGCCAAAGCATGGTGGTTGAAACCGATATCGCACTGCGCGAGCCTTAACATTTTCTTGGCCGCTACTGTGCAAAAAAGATCTTTCAAAAACCAAAGGAATCATTGGAATTGAAAAAAATTAATCTATTGAAGGAATGCTAAAAGTCTCCGAGACTTTGTTGAGCGAGAAATGTTCGAATGAGAAACATAATTTCATTTTTGCTATTGCGGAGCAATAGTAAAGTCCTGTTGAAAAGAAGGACACCATTGAAATTCTTGAGATTCTATCTATTACACATTGGCTGGAACTTGGAAAGAGCAAGGAAGATAGAAATGTATCAGTTTTGCGAAATCCAACCTTATCTTGGTTTTGCAGTGCACAAAGAACTTTGTTTTGAAAACTAAATACATTATTCTATTGAGATCTAATTTATTGTTTGATTATTAGAAGTTTGGGAAATTAGTTTTGTTGAGTGGGAAATGTTTGACTGAGAAACAGAGTTTTATTTTTCTGTTCCACCATATTAAAGGCGGCAATTCAAAAATAATGTATAACTCCCAAATTCTTCTGATTTAAGCTACCGGAAGACCACTAAAACTTTGAGAAAACCTAAAAAATGCTTTTTTTTTCAAAAAGCTGGGAACAGGGCGTAACAAATTCTCAAATTTGCCCCCTTTGGTTTCTATACATTTACGAAGTCGTCTGCGAAGATTTCCAACGATGCTCGCACACGTTTCCACTATGACATCGTTTCTAGCGCGTGTCAAAGCCTCTTTAATCGCATGTACCCCAATACAGCGAGTTGCCGAGACTTTTTCCTCCAGTATGAACCACACGCAACAATCTATTGGGTTGAGATCCGGCAAGTCTCGCGGCCAAAGTCGTTGCGCCAAAAGCCTTATCAGCTCTTGACAGACGGACATCGCTGAGGCGGCCGAATACTTAGGAGCTCAGGCTTGCTGCAACGTAAATCTGGTGGCACCGAAATGTTTAGTGCTCCAAGGCTCTAGTACACTGATGATAGCTGGCAGAGTTGATCCGAAAGTTTCTGTTGGTGAGAGTAGTAAAGGCGTCTTTCCGGTGGCCCAAGTGCAGCACATATCTCACAGAGGCTGGAAAATGACTGGAGCCAGTGGTTTTTGTTACTGCGGACTTCTGCTGGGCGTTGTTGAAAAGTCGGCGTTGGTCATGACGATTGTGGAGTGGTTTGACCATGGATATCCTCTCTTCCGTAAAAAGCGCCTTTGACAAACGCGCACTAAATATCAACGAATCATTCGACGAACATGCAAAAGGCGCTTTTCTTTTGCGCTTTTGTTTAAAACGTGAACACGAGTACTTTTGTAACTGCGTACCTTCGGCTTATTTTTGGCAATGTTTCGAACGCTCTACTCGCTGATTCCAAGCTTCTTGAACCATTTTGCGCATCGAATTGTCCTTACATTGTTCGTCTTGGCAGCGGACTTTTCAAATGTTTTTGGAGTAGAGCATGTGGCTGGACGACCTTTTCTAAGACGGTTTTCGGTCCCTCCGGTCTTTTCGAAAGGTATCGCGGCTCGTCAGACACTTACTGGTTTGAGGCCAGTTATTTCAATAATGTCTGCCGTTTTAAATCCCGTTATGTGCAAATCAGCTACTGCGACACGTTATTTTTTACGTTCCATCACCTGAGCTCAGCTGAAGTTAGTCAATTAAAGGGAACATTACAGACTAAAATAAATCAAAATTCGAATAAAGTTAGCGGAATAGATAGGAAAATATTAAATAAGTACTAGAATTGGCAAAATACAAAAGTGATGAGACTTTTTTGCACCATGAAATCCAAACGATGCGCTAGGTAGCTTCATGAGTTTTGGCACTAGAGAAATAAGCGTCAAATTTACTGACAGAATTGAAGGAATTGGATGATTTTGGTGCCGTCAAATTATGCGTTTTCTGTGGAAAAGTTGGTGTATACATGCCCATACATGCTCTAAAATGAAACTCTCGTGAAAAGAATTTTGCTTATTATTCACAAGCGAACAGTGCGTAGAAAAAAAAAATTACGAGTGAAGCGACGTGCCAAATTAATGAAGCTACCTGTAAGCGGCCTGAGCGTGAGTGATCCTCCAGACTGCTCTGTTCAGTTTTGAAGTTCCCAACCACGCTCTTGCCTCCATTTCTGTGAGCTTATCATCGCCCTCCATTATTCTGGCGCGCCGCTCTACTAGTATCTTCCTGTATGCTTCATTCGTGCATGATTAGCAAGCGCTTTGTTCCCATGAAACTCCATTTCAAAGCAAGTATGGACAAGTTTGGTACCAAAATGTTCGCAAGAAGATGCGCAGTTGAACGGTACTAAAATAATGCAGTCTTAATTACTTTTACTCAATAATTTGATCTTTATTGCTTTATTGTCAAGACTCAGGGAACGCCCGAATGAAAGTCATGCGGGGAAATCAAAATTTATCAATAATTAAGGAATGTAAACTTTTCTAGATGTGGTTCTCACAGCAATTGAGTAGGAATAGTTAAGTTCAGGTAGATGCGGTTATACCTCGAAATAATTCAGAGAACCAATAGCGGTTTCACAAGCATTGGAGTTGAGGCAGACTCCCTCTCTCATTCATTCCGGCCGCATTATTGAAACCAAGGAGAAAGAGCTCATTACTGAAACAGGTATGTGTATTTATGAACGTATGATACAGCGGCTTTCATTGAGGAAAATTGTTGCGCATTAATCTATTCACGACCGCTACCCTTTTCGCGTGTTAGGCCCATCGAGGTGTCATGGCTACAGAATCTAAATGGTATCAAAATTACGACACACGCGATCGTAGGCCCTTACAAGGCACTGCACAGCAGTCTTTCTTGGGCACCTTTTGTGTGCGATGAAAAAAATTCAGCCGTTATTTGTGTAACTATGACGTGTTAGCTTTTCACATTTTTATGCTATATTGATTTGTTCTTCCAATTCTCTATTATGTTCTCCGAATTCATTGATTCCATTTCACCGTTCAAAACGGCTTTTTGTAGATGTAGCCTTCTCAAAAGACCTATGGATGGGGCGATTCAATTCCAAAATCAGCGTCTGGGAAGGAACTAATTTTTCATAAAAAGTCTAGCAGTTTATTCGGCGCGACGAAATCGCGCCAAAAAAGGTGCGCAGTGATTAAAAGATGAACACTGCGAAAAGTACAGCAGCACGTAATCGAGATCAGTTCTCATGATCGTATGTAGTGAATCTGACAGTAACGTTTTTAACACCTCTAGATAAAACCCCCTCGTCGACCTGAAGAAGGCAGTATTGAATTATCAAATTCTCATGATTTGAAGTCCTTTAAGGTGATAACAAAATTAAATGAATAATATAAGAAAATAGTACTTTGTCCAAATCTTTTGTTATCTTTGAAGACATTTATTCGATTGATGCTGGTGTCAAAGGGTTTCCATAAACTAGCATTATATGCAGTGTCGCTTTGATGAGATTTGATTCTCTGTTGCAGCGTAACATTTGCGGATTGATCTAGAATGGTACAGGGAAATAACAGCATTAGTTAGCGATCAATAAACAGAAAAAACCATCGAAGTGTTCGAAAATTTGAGAAGAAAATGTTTCACTGCGCTTTGACAAGCACTATGCTTTCATTCCGTGGAGTCATGATGTAGCATAAATAACAACACCAACCAGTCGACTATGTTTTAGATGTTGCTAGAGAATTAAATGTATGTGATAGACTGATTTGAACATTACAGAGGTCCTTACGGCATTTTGAGTGGTATACGTGCCTTTCGGCGTTACTCGCACGCCTCATCAATACCTCATGCCTTACGGCTCATTCCTACAAGAAATGGTAGCGGCGCCGAAGGTGTGTCATTCTAGGCGAAGTTAAAGGACCACCTTATAGTTGCGGTCTAGAGTGATTGATTACCGATTGCTTGCTCGCGGCTGTTATGCACGCATATAACAATATCTCTCAATGAACTTTGGTACTTGTCTATTATGAGGCGAGAATAGAAAAGCCGATCTCATTTCCTGGACATAAACTTTTAACAAGAATGTTAACAATCATTGAAAAACTTAAGCCTCTGGCTACAGCCCTCGTGGCCAGTTTTCGAAAAATCCTTTTTTGACATTGCTCCAGAAGGAAAACCTATATTTTCCACACAAGCACTTTTCTTGCAAACAGAGCTGTCTTCAGACAGCCGAATCATTGGATGGCGCAGGACCGACGCTTTGCTTATTTTCTGAAAAGAGCGTTCCTCTGCAGTTTGGTAGGAAAAATAAAATTGAGTTTCACACATTTGGCTTGGTTGTTTATGGAATAATCACGGTCGGGGAGTCTGGTGGCTGCAGATTCGATGCTGCGGTCATCCACGATCGATTGACTAGCGTTCCGGAGATGTGAGATTTTTTTTAGTTCGATTAGGAACTTTTCCTCCACTCCGAAAGAAGCACCAGATAAAACCTTCAACTCTGATACTGAAATACTCTCTTTATGAGTTTGTATGCTTTTCGTTCTTCCAGCAAATCAATAGCTGAATTGCGGAACCAATGTTTAACATATTTTATTTTGCATTTTACAACGTTATAAAAGGCACTTTTGAACAAATTGCCTATGTACTGCACCAATCAAAGATCTCAGCTCTCCAATGATTACAAACACTCCTATGCAAAAATGTCCAGCGAATGAGATCGCTTTTTCATTTTTCGCCTTATAACGGACAAGGGCCAAACTTTCTTAAGTGAATTTCTTAGCGAGTGTCATAGAAGTCGATGAAGGTATCGTAACATTCCTCGTAGTAGCACTAAGCCATCCACTCAAAAACAAACTAAACCTCAAGATCAAGTGATATTTCACCTTGTCAAGAATGATACGTCTACTGCGCTCTTGCTGTTAGTAAAAACCGGAAGGCATGTGTTAGTGACAAAGCTCGCAATAACTTCGAAGCATACGTCTACTATCTGAAATGCCATTCCAGACCTCTGCAACACTTAAGCTCCCTAGTGGTTTACCTCCTCAATGTGGCTAAGAGTTCTTTCTGGGTGCCAGAGTGCGAAGCATAGCGGCTAGTTCAACTCTTTAGCATATCGGCTCAAGCTGAGAAGTCCGACGTCTTTATTCAAAAATTCCAGTTAACAGCGTACCGTAGCAAGAATGACCGACGTGTTGGTAGCTGCTAGTCGCAAGGTGGTAATCTCCCTCTGATCCACAACGGGCAGCTATTCTTCTATGAGAAGTTACCTCGTAACTACAGGGAAAACAACAGCTAAATCAGCAAGACCCCTCCATTCTCAGTACCTGCACAGTGGGTGCTCCCATCTACGACGTTCGGCGGTGAGACCACCTGTGAGAGGCGATTAAATCTCAAGTTCAACGGAATGTTAGTGGAAAAGGGCAAAACAAACACGCTGTGGACACGGCATGAAGAGTGCTTCTTGATTTGCATCTAAAACACCTAAGCAGTCACCCCAGACGCCATTTTTTGTGCACTTTTTGAGGCCGCTGATAACTTTAAGACGTCATGTGATCTTCCAACAAGAAACAAACAGCATGAAACCCGACATAAGGCAGTTAGATGACGGAACTGTTGTTATTCATAAAGCAAATTTTGTGCCACGAAGTGTAGGAGGCGCCGGCTCCATCGTCTTTGATTTAGTCCATTCGTTAGAAGTTCTCTTACCGCGTCTGTAAATCTGTCATCTCAAACTTCGCGTCAAAAAGTGAGTAGCATTAACTACTACTCGCGAACTTTTGCAATTAGTGTGAGCTAAATAGACCCACTTTACAGCAGGTTTGTGGAAGCAATCCGCAGCAAAAGCCTTTCCACAATTTCGTTGTTGGAGACGTTAACGCCAGATCAGTAACAGCCAGCAAAAATGAAGATAGGATTGGAGAATTCAGGATAAGAGAACGAAATAGGAGCGGAGTTCGTCTTGCAAGATTCCTGTCTGCGGAACGTCCCTTCAATGACAACTAGTTTTGCGAGAAAAGAGAAAATCATCAGTGGGCAGAGTGTTCTCCTATCCTCATGACTCATTCGGAGACCGATCACTAACTTACCAATAGAAAAGGTAACATCATTGACACTTCAGTGGTACCAGGATTCCGTAGGGGATTTGATTACCTCCTCTTATATGCGATGATTCGATTCAGCATGGCTGGAAGAGAAGTCCTGTCATCGATTAAAAAAAGCATAACAAGTCTGTATGACAAAGAGGTTCTCAATGAAACTCTCTCCTCATTCGATTGGCATATACAGGAAAACCTTATCGAAGATTGCGAGACGACAGACTCAAGACTTGTACCAAACTAGCATCGAATCCTCAGACAAACAGTTTCGATCGCGTGTCCACTACGTCCAAAGAGTTGCTCGAAAAGAAAAGTGAACTGATGTTTGACACTTTTGCAGCACACCTAGCTAGGCTAATTATCAATGTCAGCTGTTGATCTTTGCAGGAGGATCTACACTGGGACAGGCAGAAAAAGGTGTTTGAGGCAACACAAAACGATCTTGTCTGAAAAAGTGCCATCGCGGTCTCTGTAGCCGTTCTGTTTCGTTATCCGCCCTACTGTATGAAAATGTGATCATTACTACATCTCGCCATAATATGGAATTGATGACAAAAAGGTTTTATACCAATCTTTTCTTTTTCACTGCCCTCGCCTTTGAAACCGAAAATCCATTGGTGAGAAACTACTCGAGATTCTAGTCTATGAAGTCCGAGTAGGTTGAAAGCAGAAGGAAAGGCACAGCTACCAAACCTGATAATATCATCTCCGATTTCCTTAGAGCTGATAGCCACAAGCTACATCTACTTTTCGCAAGATATATGACAACATATCTTCACAAGGAAAAAATTGCACACCATTGGAGGACATCGCGCACAGTCATTCAATCTAAGAAGGGAGCAGTAGAAATCTTCGTGATTACCGGTCAGTATGATTGTTGAGTGTACTCTACAAACTCTTCACAAAGAAAGCAAGACTCCGTAAGGGGCTCTGCCTCATGGGCCACATCCAAATGTATGGGCTTCGCATACATCACTATGATCTAAGCAGAGAGTCACCATAGACGACAGTCCCGCGAGAGAGAAACAAATGAAAAGCATGCTGGGGTCCGCACTACTAGTAAAGGCGAGAGGTCCAAGCATCCAAGTAAGTAACTAGGGAAGGAAAAAAGGCTTGAAATACTCATCAAGCTATGTAGAATAATTAATTAAGACAGTCTGAGACGTCTCCATCTAAAATCTTGATTCACGTTTTTGTCAACTGCAAAAACGTTAATTTTGATTGCTGCCGAAAAAGCCTTGCTTTCGGGATTATCGGAAGGAATACACACCGACCAATTTGTGCCTCGCGTTTGCTGTTTAGGCTCTCGTGTGTAGTCTCAACCCGTACATGGAATGGTTTTTAAAAAATGAACTCCGCATTAGGTATAGATTTATGTGGTTCAGATGTATCTCATAAGTGATTGTTCTGGATTTTAGTAAAGTAATAGTTTCGTCGTTGTTACCTGGCAGAGGTCGGATGGACCGTTGAGCCGGAAAGATGAGTGCGAAGCTTCGCAATTGCTAAATGGTCGGTGGCTTCCTTAACTTGGTGCGGCTCATGGATGTCCTGCGAACGCTTACGGGCCGGCCTCAATAAGCAGGAAGCCATCTAGTATTTACTTTCTCACCCTGGATTTTTCATGAACTGTGCGTTTTTCGACCTGTGCACCCAGTCTACTTTGTTAGCTGATTGAGAACCTCCTCTGTTCCCTCTAAACCTTTTGAGAAATTGACGGTTGCGTCATCATAACAAAGATTTGACAGGAGTTGTCCGTTAGTGCGCATGTGCGAGTCGTTTCTGTCAAGCGACTTCACCATTTACTAAAATTCAAGTGTGAATAGCCATTACCATTATATAAATGCCATAACAGGCCATAACGAAATTTTCCTTTTTCTCATAGGAAACCTGATAGTTTGGCATCTATCCGCATATCTCGGGAGATCAAACCCTGTTCGAGAAGGTTCCTTTAAATCATCGCATTTTGAGTAGTTTTCAAAAGTACAAGCTGTTTTTGTTAGTGCCCTATTCTTGATTACCTCTTTGTCGGTGTCCCCGATGCAGTTACTATCTAGCTAATCGGAGTCAGGGCTCCTGTTGCCTTTGACAACCATCCTCTGCAAAGCAAAAAAAAAGCTGACAACGATTGAATAGGATCAGCCGCGTTTGAATCGATTGTTCATATCCGATCTCGACGTTATCCTTTGTAATTTCTTCCAGATCTTACAAATAATTAATCCTGACGGTCTTTCATAGGCAGTGAGAGAGAATTCTGGAAATCTCAATCGCTTGTTTAGCTATCACTACGACTGCTTTCACAACATTTATTACTGGCCTCATGTCACGACTTAAACGACTTTTCTTCGAAATTGCATATATTAATGCCGCGATCTATGAAAAGTCATTTTTTTGAATAATTGAGAATGAATTTTATTTCTTTGCGTTATTTTGTGATGAGTGATTTGATGTTTGTGTTAGTCTGTTTGATACGTATTCTAGTCGACCTTGACTTTGATTTTGAAAACCTTGGCTCATTTAGTTTATAATTAGCCTTTAATAATGTTTTTAGTCTTTTTCAAGCTGCTACGTTACATCTCGAGTTGGCTTACGGACCGTTTTGGCGTTATTAACATCATCAGAGCCACTCGACCTCTATCATAGCGGCAAGGCTAATAATGTTTTTAGTCTTTTTCAAGCTGCTACGTTACATCTCGAGTTGGCTTACGGACCGTTTTGGCGTTATTAACATCATCAGAGCCACTCGACCTCTATCATAGCGGCAAGGCTAATAATGTTTTTAGTCTTTTTCAAGCTGCTACGTTACATCTCGAGTTGGCTTACGGACCGTTTTGGCGTTATTAACATCATCAGAGCCACTCGACCTCTATCATAGCGGCAAGGCATCTACCTTGCCGGGAGCGTACTGTCCTTCTTCGTCCTCTCTCTATGATAGAGGAGAGTGGTTGTGGTGATGGTCATACCGCCAAAATGGCTCTCAAGTCACATCGAAATTCGACGTAATAACTTCGAAAACGCTAGAAAAATTCTTAAAACTATATTATTTTATTACTTTGTTCATGATTCTGTTATCCATCTACTATTTGATCGTTTGATGCTTTTCCGTCATCTCCAATCATCTTCTAAACCTTTGAGAACTATATCTTTTTGGCTTTCATCAGACTTACAGTAGTCATTCCGCAGAATAAATCGTGGTAATTTTGGTACTGTACCTCTTTTTTTGGAATTGCTTCTTGATGAGCCTTACCAGCGGCATTAAAGTAGTTTCACACTCTTCGTTTCTTCAAAGTTTGGTTATTGCTTAATGGAATTGCAGAAGAGCTTAGTTTCACCGTTTTATTTACTTAGGTTTCTGCTTTCATTCTATATTGCGAAATAAGCCCACTACTAAGCCTAAGCCTAAACCTAAGCAGCGTAAGCCTAGAATTGCGAAGCGTAAGCTCCTTGTCGCTTTTCCAACGCTCCATGGAGACCTTTCGAAGACCAATTGCAGCTTCAGATTCAATTAAATCTGTACTGTCAAATAATTTCTACGAGATTGCTCAAAGACACTCCACAAACTTCTTTCACCTAAGTACGATGCGTTACAAATGTTAAAAATTCCCTTCCACGCGGACGTCCTCAAATCTTAGGCGAGCAGAATTTGCAGACGGAGCACGAACCTCATTATCGTTTTTCGCAGTTCCAGCGCAGTAAAGAGATCTTTTAAAGAACAAAAAAAGATTGGAACCACCAAGATCTGTTGTATCGAGTGACCACTAAAACTCTGAGGGAGAGCGAAAAAGAGTTGTCCCTCAGGAGTTGAATAATGGGAAAGGACGGAATTACAGCTATCGTTTCTATTATTTTACCATTTGAATCGTGATTTTGTTAATTATTTACTTTGATAGATTAAACTTTTCCTCTTTCAATCATTCAATAACATATTTAGTTGCTTTCGATTATCCGAGGACAAATACAGAAACGACTCCTTCTGCTGTCAAAGACTTTCCACTGCATTTTTAGTAGTGATTAGAAAGGTTGAATCTTTGTTACTGAATTACATTTATGCATCTGCATGCGTTTTTCTCGCAGGACAGATCTAATCCTTTGCACTATTAGTAATCATCATTCGGTAGAGTGTAATTCAACAATTCTAACGATGTGCATCTCTTCTAGAAAGATTGTTTCTTTAAGATGTAGTAAGGAAGATGAAATTGATTTACATACGCAGGCATGCGCTTTTTGCTAATATACGGGGTGAAGAGAGAGTAACGGAGAGGACTGACCGTGGTTTCAACACAACCATCGGTCGATGGGCTGATGCGTTCCTCATGTGAAATGCGATTTTTGTTATTTAGTTTGAAAATTTTTTCCCGTTTGGAAAAAAAAACTCCAGATAAGACGTATAACTGTTATAGCAAAAGTATTCACCTATATGTTCATGTGGTTTTCGTGCTTCCCGCCAGTTATTGTTAGTATTGCGCAACCGATGTTAAACATAATTTAATTTTGACTCTTGCAGCGTTATGAAAGCGTGTTCACAAAAAAATGGCACGTAACGCAGTAGCTAGAAATTTGAGCTTATAATGATTACTAACACTCTCATAAAAAAAACTCTTGTTCACTTCCATCCCTCCGGGGCCAGTGGATCAGTTCCGTATTGTTTGGGAGGATATGACAGCACTGACTTGTCACATTGGCAGGCCCCGCGAGTTATCCCAAAGCTAGACATGCATTCAAACCTTATATCTAAGCTAGAAGAGAAGGCAGGAGTATGGTGCATCCTTTACGGCTTGATCAACGTCGAGATCTTCAACTTTTTTTCTCAAAATGAAGTCGGTATTCTGTTTGTGAAATCTCACTCAGTCAAGTTCTGATGATTCAACAGTGAAAGAAAATATTTGTTCTTTTCAGATTCAGTAGAAACGGAAGCGTTCAGGAGAACTATGGAAGAGGTTCATGGAATTGAAAACCATGCTCTGAAAAAACGACATGGCCAGTAATGGCGCTCCAAAGCGAATATCTGCTCCACGCCATTCTTCTCTTTCGGCTTTTATCAGTCTGCCGAATGGCGACTTCCCGGTCTCCATCCTTCGCTCGTGGTCAGTTATTATTTCGTATTTACTTGTTTCTTCTTTCAAAGTTAAGCTCTTTGCTACTTCGTTTTCCTCTGTCACTTTACCAAACTTCTCCAAATAATTCAGCGTTTCCATTCCGTGAAAAACTGTATGAAATTTAACAACAAAAGGGTGAACACATCGATAATACAGTGGGAAACCGAGCTGAATAAGTGATTTCTCCTGTGATAAGATATCACAGGATTTTTTGTTATTGTAAGTGATGGGAACGTGGAACAGGAAAGCTCCATTGCTGGCGGGAACATGAGGATAAAAGTGTAATATTTGTCGTAATTTTATTAAGAAAATGCACAGACTTGGTTTAAAAATATGCTGTTTAAACTATAGAACGTTTTGATGAATTCCATAAAAAAAGTTCATAACAACGGTAATGGAATATGTTGAGTCGAAAAACATGTGTCATCGTTATAATGCTGTTATCAAGATGCATTTCTTAGCACTTTGTTAAGAGGACTTTTTCCGCTTTCTTCTACATCAAATTTTTACTTAATATTCTCTGGCTTCTCAACGACTTCAGTAGTGTAGTTTTTTAATGAAAGGCCTTCTCATAGCGCTGTATAAGCGAAAATATATTACGTTTTACAGTTGATTGGAATTTTTCGTAGGGCTGTATTGCTTCAAATCAGGTCACCCTTCTGTTGTCAGGGTGCATTGTTAAATTCTTTGATATTAACACCTGTTTCACTTTTTCTTTTGACTATCAAAATTCTTTGTTCGTCTAAGTTCTTTGCAGAGATAGGATGCGCTGGAGAAGTTTATTTACATGTACCGGGGGGTCCGGTATGTCAACTTTTATTGCTCGTGAAATCTGTGCTTCTAAGAAAATTCATTTCAGCTGAATATAGCCGAATACGGTATCATGGTCATGGTTAGTTTTCGTCAAGGTGAGCGACTGAGGCGTCTGGATCATCAGGTACCCTGAGTGGTAGCGGTATATTCTGTTTTTCTGATTCGCTTGAGGAAATCAACTTTTTACAGGTCCAATCAGGAGGTGAACGTAGCGTAGCTACGATGTTATATCTTTTGGCACTGCAGAAACTATGTTCTGTTCCATTCCGATGCGTCGATGAAATAAATCAGGGTGAGTTGTGGTGCGAGGGCGCGGTAGGTTGCACTCGATTGGTTAGTGACACTGGCTATCGAGGTGGAAAGTACTGGTCTGATCCCTCAACCTTACAACTTTTTGCTAACGAGCGCCTTACGGAACACCTTAATTTCGGTTCCTTCGAGATTGCAAGGAGATTTGCCAATCAGCACTCTAGCTGACTCCACATAGAACGCTTCGACTTCGTCTTCGTCATAACTTGATGTTGGTGCGTAAGCAACGAAGATGGTCAAAGCCGGCATAGAACCACATTGTATCAACCGTAATCGTCCGATACGGGTTGTTAGTTGTTCAAACTAATCGATGTTAACGGTCAACTTCGGTTTGACGAGGACGCCAACGTCGCCTCCATCTGCGCCTGGGATCGCATGTACCGAAAAACAATTTTCTCCGGTGTCATTAACAACGTGAAAAGGGTGGCGTTTTCTCGTCTCAGCCAGGCCAATCGCGTCGTACCTTATCCTTCTGAATTGAATCAACACATCTCCTGCAGCGGATTCGTGAGCAAGTGTTCTTGCCATTGTAGGTATAGATCGTCATTTTAGTCCATTTTGGATTTGGCAGTCTACATTGGCCCTGAAATTTCAGCATCCTCTCCGTACTCGCCCTACTCAGCTCTGCCGTACTGGGAGCTCTTTCGGGATCAGGGGAATGTAGCCATATCAATAGCTGCTTTAGCAACTAGATACCCAATGTATAGCTTGCTAGGCTTTACGGGGAAGCTGAGCTCTCACGAGTAGCTTGCCAGTCTCTCTCGGAGGAGCGGAAGGAGCTTGTTTGTTGAACGCGACTCCTAACCGCCTCCCATGTACTTCCCAGCCGCTTGATTGCAGGCTTTTGATCGACTTGACTCGTAGAAATAGAGTTTTGTCAAGTCGGCGCTGCAGTAACAGGGAGTTCATGCTATGGATCCACCTGCATCTCTGAGAAGCACACGGTCGCTTATGGTTCGCGTTCATTCCCCTATCCACCACCCGGGGACGCGCCACGTGTCTTCGCGACTAACCAGGCAGGATCCCTCAAAGAGGGAGGTCCGTGGTAAGATTCATTTATCTGAATTGATTAGTAAAGCTATTATAAGGTCGCTTTTGTTGGAGAGGTCATGAGGCAGTTCGTTTGACGCAAAGTTCGATGTAAACTAAAAAAAAGGCAACTTTAGATGACTATAATTTCGGAAATTTGAATGGAACTTACTAATTTTCAAGCGATTTTTTTTATTATGGTGTAATAGTAAAAATGAATTTTATTTCACATCTAAGCATCAGCGGCAGAACACAGCATTTTATTCAGACTTTCAACGATCATTTGTTAGCACAAATCTCAGCAGTGGTCCTTAGGAAGAACATTTTAGTGCGTCAAAATGATAAAGGATAAAGTTGGCGGTATTAATAGATCCATTTGGGATGCGCCATGCATTCGTTTTCAATTTCTACTTTGTTTGAGGTGAACGGATAAATATCTGGTTTCTACAATGACTCGCGGTGGTTTCCCGCTGCATCGGTTTCGTGATGCTTATCCTACCAGACAAGTCCAAGAACATTCTAGTACCCCGGAAGGAATGATTTCTTGGTGAGCCATGAGCGCGAGACGTACCATTGAACTCGTGTGCTACGCAGAGCACCTCTAACCCCTGCGCCACAGGCGCTCTTAGTGCGTTGTTACAACTGACTTTCTCACTTAGCGCCGTATCGATGGCGCAGCGCAAATCATATGTGAAGCGCGATGAGCGCCATGTGCGCCGTGTGCGATATGTAATATTCTTTCAATTCTAACAATGCATCAAAAACCATTTTTTAAAAACCAATCATATCGCTGACATTGCTGACATTTCTGCTATCGGATGCTCATTGAAGGTCTAAAAGAAAAATAGTATCAAGCAAGAAGTATTTAATTGTGCAAAACATTTTTATTCTTACTGTCACAGAACAATAGTAGCAGTCGTTTAGGAAGAAAAGCTCATCATTGAAATCTCTGAGATCTAAGCTATCAACTGGTTATTGAAATTCAATAGCTTGATGCCAATGCTGCGAAATCCATCTTCATAGCGGTGCAAGGTATGCGCCCCTCATTTGAAGCAATCTTAATTTCAGTGTTGCAGCACATTGGAAAGCTTTTCTGAAAAGACAAAAGAGCCATCAAATTCTTTGAGAATTGTGCTATCGAATAGTTACTGAGTTTTTAAGGAAAACCTTTGCTCAGCAAAAATTGCTTGCATGTGATATAAACTTTTATTTTATTGTCACAGTGTAATATAAAGGCCATTCAAAAAAAAAATTTCGCTTTTCAAATTTTTGACATTCAGACTATCGAATACCTGCAATTACCTCGGTATAAGCTTTTTCAATAAAATTCCATCATTTCATGATGATAATGTTCCCTTGGAACCTGGGTTCGTCTCCTCACATCCATCGTCCCAGAAGTCTCCAGATACAATGGCAGGCAGCTCTGCGTGTTTGTGAAGGGATGTCATGCTGATTCTGCCTGCCACGAGATATGTCTGCATTCCCACGAGATGAGAGTTTGCCATTACAGTAGCAAAGTGAGTTCTGAAGTCGCGCGGCACTGCAAGAAAAGTGTCGTTTGGTCTTTGAGGAGTTAAGTCCTATGTCCCGTTGCCGACGATGAATGTCATTATGACCCTCAGCTGGACGCGGCGTTCGGAAGGTTACGAAGATTAGTGCATGTTCCGACAGGGATTCGGATAAATTGAGTTTTTGGAGGTGCATTATCACCGAAAAACGATAAACTATTACTAATGAAATTAGTGTATGACTGATTTATGCAGGACTAACGCTGATGCTTCCCAAAATCTTGCCTTTCCGGTGGAAAAGTTCACATTCTTGCAAGAAGCAATGTATTTCCAGCTGTTATTGAGCATTTTCTCTTATTTTCTGATGTTTTTGTGATCAATCGATAGTTTGGAAAATCTGATTTTGATAGTAACCTTGTTGTATGAAAAGATTTCGATACTACGTTCTACTACTAAATAAGATAACGTTTTGCAATTACAGTTGATTTTTTCTAATTCGTGACGGATTTTTTGGATTACATAGTCAGATTTTGCTTCTTATAGACTTTTTTTGCCTTAACTATCACTGGAAGAACTTTTTAAGCGTAATCCTAAAAAGAATAACGCCCCAACTGTCATAAAAAAACCTCACTTTGAAAGTAATCTCTAACGCATGCAATCGCATTCAAGGATCACGCTCGTAAGCCTTCGGTTTTTTATAAGAACCTATTCCACTACACTGCTTGTAGTTATTCGATAACTGAAATCAAGTGGATTTAAACGGTTCATTTTTCCTCTCAAACAGCGTGCTTTTTGCGCTATAATAGTCTAAACAGAATTATGTTCCACATTTGAGGATTTGTCGCCGAATAAAGGTCCATTTATAAACAGTCAATAACCATTCGCTAAAGCAAATCTCAACGACTTCAAAAACCAGTTAAGTTTTGAAAGGACTCTTTAGAGCGCTGCAACAGTCAAAGGAAGATTGGGTCTGGCACTCCAAAGGATGGAATCTCGCGATTCTTTTCTAATAATGATTTCTTCTAAACAGCTTTCATGAAATCATATCAGGATATTCACCATCCTGTTTTTTGCCAATATCTTCCCTGCCTTGTCCCATGAAAAAATATTCAATTGTTAAATCCTTTGGGTACCGTGTGGACTGTATTCATACATTTATTACCGCGCCACGTACCGTGTGATTTATCTTGCCACGCACCCCGATGACAGACAGATGATTGTACAGCAAAATCTTGGTCTTAAGGATAACTATCGTAGCAAAATAATGAAACATTACTGAGAAGATTGTTGCATGGAAAATTTCTATAAAAAGAACGCTTACATATGAACATTCCAATATTTCAACGGGAAAGTCATGTTGTACGAAGTGAATTATATTTCCAAATGTTAGGGATCATTCTTTTGCTATTTTGTTTATGCTTTTGTAGTTGTTCAACAGCTCCAGACATACAAATTCCAATGCCATCTTCCACTTCTATAGAATTAACTGTATAGCAAGTCTCACTAAAGAAAAGAACACAACATAATATTCTCATATTACTTTGCCTGCAATTCGAATTTTACCACGAATTTGCAGGTACTTATATTGTAGAAAAAAAATAGATTGTAAGAGCAATATGTCGCAATGAGATGATATAATGTAACTGAAAGACTTTCTATAAGCATCCCTTATGGGAGAAACGCCCGGTTTCCTTGGAAATCCCACTTTTCAATACAAAATGAGATTCTTCTGGAAACAGCGCATTACCATGTAAGAGATAAACATGGTTAAAAATGAATATATATAACAAGATAGCATAAAAATGTGACATCACACTCAAAAAATGTTTTTTTTTCTATAAAAACTTAGTTTTCTTTTTGAAAATACGGAGTTTTGAGAGTTCATTGACGTTGTCAAAAAATAGCTGTAATCAAGTACTTTTTAGTCATAATTTTTCTTTTACTAGTGACAAAACGTTTTTCCAGAGATAAGAATGGTCTAAATGGAGGCATTTGCTGCATTACAGCCTCCTTAATGCTCTCCTGCGCTGGCTAGCATTCAGTGGCTGGCCCAGCTAATTGCTCGGCCACCTGCATAGCCTTTTGAGGGGTGAATGAAGCATTTTTGATACACGCCTGGCCGTACCTCATCTCGGCCTACTAAGGTGTGCTGCAATGTATCCACGACCCGCTACAGAGCTGGTCGAATCAACAGCTTGTCTCGAATTCGATCCAGCCATTCTTCTACCAGATAATGTTGGTGGATATAGTGACAGAAGAGAACACAGAGCAGGTGCGTAGTTTTTTTTCAAACTAAGTGTATTAATCTATCGCCAGTTCACATCTACAAACAAATTCTGCCAAATTATTTTCGAAAGAATGACATTATGGATAGGGAGATATGTTGTTACTACGTTCAGGTTCTCCTTACTGCTCCTACAGAGCTACACCATTCCAATATCGAGGCTGAAAAGAAGAAGGAGCGAGGTATTAGCAGCGAAGCTTTACTGTTTCATTACGAAGACGATAGAAAACAGAGAGCGAGATGTAGCAATCTTGAGAAATTAGTGAGAAGAAATGCTGATGCAAGTCATGAGTTCCGGGAATTTCGCGAGCAATTCGAGCTATAGCAAGAGAAGCTTGGAGAAGCATTTTACATAGAAATTGCATACTATAAATCTAAATATTGTGTGTGTGTTGCAAACAGTGATAAAGTACAAACTGACTAGTTCAGGAAGTACTAACTGTTGATTGATATATTGCTCACTGATTGTATGTTATGAGAAGTACGAGTCCTATTCAAGAGGTTTCTCTATTAATCGTCATTGATTTGCGGTGCAAATTCTGTTAATTATATGTGTTGCTGACTGTTGAATAAAAGAATTTTAAGTGAAATGTATACAGAATCAGTAAATTGTAAGATATGAATGTGTGCATTTATGAATGTAAAATTGACCGCAAAGATGAACGCGAGTTCTTTCCAAGCAAACTCTACTAGCATGTCAATAATTGTTGTTCATAAAGTTGTTCATAAAAGTTGTTTCAAAAGTCCTACTTTGAGAACATGTATTTCCGCATTACAATCTTGCTGGACGTTGATAAGATATGCACAATAACGGTTGGAAGTATGTCTTGTGTCCTTTTCTCAGGAATGTGTTTTCCCGACGAAAAATGGCGATCCTTGGGAGAGGTTATTGTTATTCTCACTGAAAAATCCTTTATAGAAGTTCTGAATTATGTCTCATTGCTTCATGGCAATAAAATGTCTGTGATATATGAACTTCATTATGTGAGTATCATTACACCCGCAGTGAGCTAAAGCGGTCAACTAATTACGCTCTTTGCGACGATACAAAATCTTCTCTTCGTTGATACGAGCACTGAGGAGGCTTTTTGAGAAAATAATTCTTTTTTTCCTTCTAAACTGCTCTTTATCAAGTTATTTTTGCTGTGTAAATGCCAGCATTTGTAACATTTGGTTTGTTTTGATGCCATTATTGCCCCAAAGGTCTCGAACGTTTTGTGAGGTGTTTGAACTGCTGCTTGAGGAGTTCATCTTTTTTCTTGAATATAGTAGATACTGATCTGACAGACCTTGCAATCTTGAGGGCAATTAAGCTAGAGCGCTTCAACGTGGTTGTAACAGGTGTTAGGAGAATGCGAGACAGATTGCTGCTTTTCAAAAATATGTATCGCTAACCACTCTCCACCGTCTCCTGGAAAGAGCAAATTTTAGCGCTGCGGTTTTTTAGGGTGCAGATTGACTGCTTATTATTCAATAATCAATCACAGACTCAGCCGAAGCAAGTAATGAGTGTCCAGAGCGAAATGTAGTTTTTTCTTAACTGCTAAGCGTACCAGAGAGATCTTTGAAAAATTCGTATAGTCCTGAGAGCTACGGCTTTCCAAAATATTGAATGATTACAGGACTCAGTGAAAAAGCTCTGCGCGACGAAATACTAAGAAAACTGGAATTAAAATAAAAGGCAGATGTCTTCTGGCTCGATGATGCTAAGTCTTTTCTACAATTACGTCAAACTTAGAAATTCTTCCGAACCGGCGAAATATTTTTTTGAACAAAGGACGAAAATTACGTCCTTCCTCGGTAGTATGTGAAATTGTCGCGTGCAGCGCCATCAGAGGGAGCGCGATTTTCGACATGTATTTGAAAATTTTTCTTCTGTCGCAAGGGATGTTTAGATTTATTTCGATACTTTGATGCAATACAATTGCTCTCGTTCTTATAGCACCATATAAAAGGCTTCTGTAACGAAAAATTAGCCACGAAATCAACGCAGTGTATGCTATCGAATGACCGTTAAACTTTGAATGGAGTACTATTCACAGACGCTAAGCGAGCGTACAAAAAAAATTAAGTTTGCACATAATTTGTTCTCGCAGTTGCAGCGCACCGAATTTTTTTTCCAAAATTCGCGCAAAGCATCGTAATCATCGAAGTTCAGACTATTGATTTGCTACTGAAGGTCACGAGAAAAGCATTCTACACTGAAAAAGGCTATAGTCCCAAAAGAGCTTTTTGCGTTTCGTTTTCAATGACCAGGTATCGCATGCACTGGGCAACATCTTTATGACAAGGTATTCAATGTTTATCGACTTCAAGTCACCATCATGACTTCTAGGAATTGCATATAATAATATAACAGATCTGGTAAACTTATATCATTTTATTCCGTGTACATGCTATTACAACTGACAGAAGCCAACATTGCTGCAATTACGTAATAAAGAGCGCTTTTTATTCAAGCATAAACGTGATATTTGCACCAAGGCATAAGAGTTTCTACAGGAAGTCTTAAGGTGCAGAAATATTACGAGAAGCCCTAGAGTTAACACCGAAACAGTGATAAAACCCTAGCCATATAACAAAAATCGCGCGCAGGCTGCGATTTGCACTGGGCCCTGCGATTGCACCTGGTGGTCCACAAAATAATGAATTTTGACTTCGCTTGAGGCGATCGAATGCCTATCTGGCCTTCACAAGCTGTATGCTCTCGCTGTATTGACTCAGTGCTGCTTAATCTCTCTGACCAGTCTAATGCCGATTTAACGACACTGTATGAATCGATGACTTGGTGAGCCATTACCACGAGATCGAAACATTGACTTTATGTACGAGGTAGAACCCCTCTAACCACTAGGCCACATGTGTTGCGAAGGATATTTGCACTTTGCTAATACCGCAAGTAAGGAGAAAAAAGATACCTAATTCTATAGTTCTCCTTCCATCAGATTGCATAGCTCATCACTCTCACAATTAAGTGGAGAATCCCATTATGTAAACTGTTCTGCGTACAAGAACCGTAAACTCTCAAAGAACTAATGCACGATGATTTTATAAATAATGCACAATCCGTTTTTTCATTATGCCTTGCAAGCTGTATGTGAAGGATGTTCTCCAAACCCACAGAGGACTATTAAGTCTCGCAAAATCTAAAACTAACCCTCCACAAAGGTTCTAAAGCTTGTAACATTTGAAACTTGATGATCATCATATTTTTGATGAACTTGAAGTGTTGAGAAAAGGATCCTTCTAACGAAAAATGCTTGAAAGTGAAAAATAATTTCGTCTCCTACAGCAAGTTGGAAAGACTTCATTAAAGCGAAATACAGCATTGAAATTGTCAATTTTTGAGCTGTTGAATAGTTTCTAAAGCTTTGAGAAAGCAGAAAACGCGGTGTTTTTCAAATGGTTGGAGACGGATGCAAATAGGGAAAAATAGCAAAACTTCTTATCCAAAACGTCTAAGTTCTACTCAAATTGGGCGATAGAGCACATATCAACGTGTCAATAACTCGTTTATCAATCTTTATTTCTCTTTATTCCTTTGTAAATCGGCGAGTTACACTACGAGTGCAACTCATCTACGCTCCTGAAACGTGTTACGTGCAGTGAATTCCGAAGTGCTGTGCATCCTTGTACATTTGCGATGTTTTTGCTTTTAATTACTTACGCTGATTTTGCAATTTTATTGCTCTCGAATATGCTGCTGCTTGTGCTCGAGATTGCATTTGTGGAATTTCCGATCTTACTGAAGCTCAGATTTGTTGACTGAATAGGTTTTGTATCATACTGACTCTCTCTGGTTTCGAACAAACGAAACCCACCGAAATTCCTGATGATGTTGTACTGAGTACATCTTTTTGACTGTCCTAGGCCTTGTCACCAAGCAAGGTCTCTTGTTGTAATGGATTTTTGATGACGAGGCCTAACGTAACTTTTTTTGTTATTTCATGCGCAATTTGATTCGCTGATGATTTTTAACCCACTGTTGTAAGCATTGCATATCCCAAGACCGACTGTCTATTAACCTCGGCATGCTCAGTATGATTCTTGATTTTCTTCTTTGAGCAGAACACGAGGTGTTACATTAAACTTTGTTTGATAGCTGACGTTTCGGCAGTTCGCCTTCTTCAGAGCCTGGAAAGGTCAAAATGTTTGCCATACAATCAGTCAAACACCTCCATTACATCTTTAGAGAAAATCACCAGACCTAGATTTCAATCGCATCAAGCAAAAACCAACACTCAACATACTCACCACTTTTTATACGTGTTCCACTGGATGATCCAAGTGGAGATCACCGGCAAGAGAGACACATAGGCTCGTAATGCACCCTAACCCATCAAAACAACAGTCTTATACACTGGCTCATATCACGAGTGTTTACAAGGCATTCCTCCCTGCGGTTTATGGTTGGATTGGTCGTATTAATCCAAAGTGCTTCCAAGATCTTTCGCGTTGTTTTGATGGGTAGGGTGCATTACGAGCCTATGTGTCTCTCTTGCCGGTGATCTCCACTTGGATCATCCAGTGGAACACATATAAAAAGCGGTGAGTATGTTGAGTGTTGGTTTTTGCTTGATGCGATTGAAATCTAGGTGTGGTGATTTTCTCTAAAGATGTAATGGAGGTGTTTGACTGATTGTATTGCAAACATTTTGACCTTTCCAGGCTCTGAAGAAGGCGAACTGCCGAAACGTCAGCTATCGAATAAAGTTTAATGTAACACCTCGTGTTCTGCTCAAAGAGAAAATCAAGAAGCATTGCAATCTTCAATTATTGATTCAATGAGCTCATCAGGCAACATTTTATTACACGATTCATCGTGTAATCAGTCCTGAGGCAGTCGAAAAGAATCTTCGTGAAGCCGAGGTGGTATTGACCAACTTAATCTCTACTAATTGAGCAGAAGAGCTGTTTTAGCACATTAGCGGAAATTTAGAGTACATTGCTGTTGGAGTCCGAGCAAAAGGCTATCATGCCGTCTGCAATAGTTTCATCAAGATTCGTTTTTCTCGGCGCCAATTTGAATGCATTGCATCATTGTGCAAATAATGTTCTCATGCGAAATGTTTACAGTAAAAATGATGTTGGCAATGCTTATGGTGAAGTGGGGATCCCCAATGAAAAATTCGAAGGTGAATTTTTGTTTCCTTCCAAAACAATGGTATTCGTTCATTTTAAGATATTTTATCTTGTGGAGTTGCTCAGCTGCAATTGATATACACTTGTAAGAATTTTGTCATACTCTGACGTTAGTGAGAACGCGTCATGGATCTTTGAGTGAAGACATTTTGTGTGATTACGGCAAGACTTATAAGTTTCATAAGAGTAAGATTTCTTACCAGTCGTTGTTATCTACTTATATCATAGCCATGAAAAATGTTTTAGTTGCTTAGTTGCATATTACTGTCAATAAATTTTTACCATCTCTGCCTGCATTCTGTATTTATGTGCAGTTTCCTCTTTCACTTCGTCCACAGTTTTTATTTGATGGCAGTTGGATAAGCCTAATGGTATATGAAATTCATTCCATTCCTCACAACGTAAGTTAGACGTTTTTGTTTGTCATTTTTTCAGAATAGAAGATGGATTCTGAGGATTGAGTTTTTGATTCTAGGCTATCACTATTTTTCATTTGGCTCATTTCTTTAGTCCATAGTCCACGAAAGACTCTCAATGGAGCACGTATATTCATACGATGTTTGAGGATGCTTGATGTTCCCATGAATGTCATTGAATGCTTTTTCAGTCAACTATTGCTGGAATCGTAAGGTAGTTATACAGAACGCAGTAGATTTGTCATATGCACATTGTTGAACTCAAATTGGCGCCATGGAACTGAGCCGCTAAAATCTGGAACCAATGCCATCATTCCTCTGAGATGAGCGCTTGACTTAGGCAGGAAACAGTGAAGTTTTGTCTGATAAACGGCTTCACTACCCCTGCAACCCATGTCTGTTGATAGAATAGTTTTACCATAAATAAAAACACGGAAAAGCTACACAAGAAAAAAATTCACAAAGTTCCTTACAAGTTTCGTCTTTGTTGAGGGCCATAGCTTCTCTGAATTTCCTATTTTGTTTTAAGTGATGTGTGCTCTTGATTACTCTTGCAGTGGCTTTTCTATACTCGTAAGTGTTTCACATTTTCCAGGAAAAAAAAGTGAAGAATATTAGGGTAATGGTAAAGAAGTATGAATTTTGTCACATACATTTGCATCAGTGCAACACTGGGATACGAATTCTGTTCTTTTAGTAGGTTGTGGAGCTGCTCTATGTTACACGCAATTTTCATGCGGGAGGAATTGTCAGTTAAGAGATATAAAGGTGAGCTTATCGTCACTGATTTCTTCATCAATTTTCATAACTAATAATTTCTAAGCTCTATCTTTAGTGATCTGTGGTGTGGGCAGCTTATATCAAGGAAAGTAATGGAGCAACAATATGACTCGATATACTAGCATAATTATCACTTATTTCCTTTAATCAAATTGACTGACATTCCGATGCGCTTATTTTACCTACAAATCTTTTTGGTGGCACGTATCACCTTCCTCATTGAGTTGCTTAAGCAGTCTCCAACAAAGTATTCTTTTTTTTTTCAAACGTCTTCCATTTGCCCAAACACAAAAATGGTTGAGCTTTCAATCTGAAACGCTTTTGTTCTGTGAAAAGGCCGGAGAGATAGCTCGCCGTTCTTACTCTCTCCTCTAATCATTCAAGTCAATGAAAAATTCACTCTCAAACTGCTCGATCAGTCATGTCAGAGTTTGACACTAAGAATGTACATCCACTTATCCAGTTAACGATTATCCAAAAAAAGAAAATCTCTACAATTAGCTTAGTATAATGCTGAATTTGACCAAGTTACGCCATCGAGCCACTACCGAACTTTAAGGAAGGCACAGAATGGTCTCGTTCTGAGCGGGTTCAACATCGTCACAGGTGATTGTATACAAACTGACTTGCTGGTCTGCTTCGTCTTCATACTGCATGGCTATCAAATCCTGACTGGTATGAAAAGGATATTCAACGCAAGCTTGAACTATCGTTGCACCAGACATCTGATCGCTTATGTAGACTTTTTGTACTTTATACACTCAGTTTTGAAGCACAAAGAAGTGCTTCACGTGACTTTTTGAAGCCTAAATATCTACAGTTCGGAGTGTTCATAGCTGTTTTAGAAATTGAGAGATTGCAAAGCGTCGAAAACAAACTACTTGTGAAAGCAGAACGGTAGTGTGCTATGATTAGAAAACTTTGCGAGAGAAACAATCTTATTAGCATTGCGCTGGAATCGAATGGAAGAAATAATTATTTAAATAATGCAGGTTAGTCATGGATTGTTTGCATATGTTTCGTTTCCCTTCAAAATGTTCTACTTATGTCAGTAGCTTCTGAGTGTGCACTAAAGAGATTGAGACAATCAACTTACAAAATGAATACATATCAGGCAATACGAAATTCTAGGCCTGCAAATGATCCGAGAATTTAAAAGGCAAGCATTCTGTGCTCCTCCTCAGGAAATGTCAGATATTTTATACATGTTCCATATCACTGTACCGTGCATTTGTTTGATCTTATCTTTTCATTCATGATAGCACCACTGTGAGACGATTTCTAGCACGTTTTGGTTACCGGTGATCATTTTCAGCTCTCTTAGAGAACGCGTTATCCTCTTTTTGGAGTTTTGTTCACCGTACCATCTCCCAAGCATTGGAAATTTCATTGCTGCATTTCATTTTCGAAACGAACTTCTTGGTCCCGTATAGCAGCCAAGAGAAGATCACTCAGCGCACATTGTTGCACCTTCAAAGGGCGTTGTGGCAGAGCGATTTCAAGCCGCCTTGAAGGGACGAATTACGACTTTTGAGCTCACTATATGTTCTCAGTTTTGTGAAAATTCTCAGATATTGCGCTTTAGAACTGTAAAAGGAGCTTCGCTCTGTTGTACTATGGTTTTAGGCTTTTATTTCCATTTTTTGCGAAATAAATCTGCTGCTAAAAATGTGCCTGAAGAGCATGTGCCTGAAAATGCAAAAGGTATATTTTTTCGTTCAACCAGCGCTCTGTTGCTACCTTTTTAGGAATCACGATTAGTTTCAGAATCATCTGAATTTGCGGTATCAATAACTACTATGTCTGTTTTAAGAACATCGAGAAACACTAGCCGGCCCGGTACCGTTTTGTGTGATTGCTGTGAAAATCTCCTCCTAATGACATTCACACGCCCTAGCGAAACAGAAACTGCATGCTGAGTAAGAAAGTGGATTTATCTTCGTTGCTGTAGTGCACTAAAAGGCCAAGAAACAAAGTACAGTAATGAAATTTTTAATATCCAAGCTATTGCATGACTCTTAATGCAGTATAAAGACAGAAAATGCGCCGTCCTCAAATGGTTGAAAGTGATTAGCGATAACCAAGGAGAACCGTATTCGCATCCTCTCACAGCTACTCGCCAATTGTGGTATCACTTGTTCACATCATAATAGCCAGTCGTTTTATATGCTCTATAGTAATTTATGGTCTATGTGTAGTTCATTTTAATTTCGTGTTTATTTTTAGGTAAGTGTAATATATATGCATATACATATGCATATTCATATACATACACTTATGCACATACATATACGTATACATTGTATATTACATGAATATATATACATGTACATATGCGTATATGTATATATATATATATATATATATATATATATATATATCGGCTGTAGTTGATCAACAAAGTTGTGCCAAGATGAATTATGCATGACCTATGGGTATCCAAAAATATTTGAGCCATCCACGCTGAAGTATGATATCTGGTCCTGTAACATACTTTGTCAATTCGAGTAAAAACTGTTGAAATCTACAAATTAATTCCGATAATTAACAACCCTCCTTTTTTTCAGTGGTAGCGGCCTGATTCTTTGGCGATCATATAGCATGTTTTTTTGTCGCTTAGAGTCCGCGCTCCATAAAAGCTCTGCAGTACTTACAAAGAGCTAGACGCGAAAGCACGAATGACTCCATATATATTGCTGATATTTCGAATGTCTTGCCTGTAACACAATAAAAAATTGAACTCTAATTTTTAGGTTGCGTCGACGTGTTGTAGCGTAGAAAGGATAGTGACGAAATAGGCGTTGATGGTTCAATTGATTAAGTACGCGTCTCTAGAAAAGCGTAAAATGCTGGTTCAGGTCCCAACTAGCTCCAAGGTTTTGCTTACCACTCAGCATCATTTTTTATATCTGTAACAACATAATACAGCTGAAAAGTGTTTAGGTAAAAGGAAACTTGTTGGTCACATTTCATATGCTTTTAAAAAAACTGAGAATCAAAGACGGTGGGTTATATAATAACATTCACATTTTTTTTACTGCTCTACCGCAAGCTTCTTCTTAGAAGGTGGATAGTTCTCTACACTTCATTTACACGATTTTTTGGAGACTACGAGATAAAAGTCAACAGTTAGCCGTCGCTGCCAAATGTTCCTTCGGAACTACTCACATTCATTGAACGGTAGTGTTGACGAGCTTACAGACATTGTCGAAATTAGGTAAATCAAATAACCTTTTTCGCCCTCCACCAGTGTTCGTACTCGTTCACAGTTGATCCTTGTTTTGCTGACAGTCTCGAAGTAGGTGCTAAGATTGTCGTTGTACATTCGACTGAGACTTAGGGCTCTGCCGACTCCTCATCAATACTCACGTATTAATAAGGAGACGGTAGAATCCTAGACTCAGAAGAGGAAATTCAAAGAGCTATGTTCTCAAATAAGATTTTCGGGCATTTTTTCCATAGCTAATTTTGACTGATAGTTGTAGCGTATAGTAGATCATAAAAAACAGCATATTCTGACAACTGACTTTGATTTTCTCAGGAAAACAAAGGATTCGACGCATCTCGAATGACCTGCGCATTCTGCAATTTAAAGAGAGCTGCACATTCTCTTGCATTTTCGGGGCTTTTCTCAAAGACACAATTTTTTCTTCGCCAGACATCCTCATAATCTCCTAATCATTCGAATTTCTCCTTGATATTAAAGAAACATTTCGCTATGCTCATTTCATATCAACATGATTCTTGCCGAAATAACTTTTAACATTAGTCCATATGAAATGGCGCATAGCGCAATGGCTTGAAGTAATAGAAACACTCACGCACCTAAGAGAATTGAGTGGTGAACAAAAATACGGCCTCAGGCGGAATCGAACCCTTGTTTCTTCCATACCGGCGGCGCAGTGCAACACTCACGTAGGTGTGTATATTCACACACCCTGCGTAGGCAAAATCCTTCGATTCCAAAGATTTATCGGTTGGAAAAAAGATGTAAGAGAATGAATAAAAAATCCTGTTTCATGGCGCGGCAAACCACATTCGCATAGGTCAAATGGCATTTTGTCACCTCTACAATGCGCGGTAAATTCGAAGATATTGTACATCATTTATGATTCAATAAACGTCAATCGCCTGATTCTTTATAGTTTATCCTTATACCATATCTCCGCATAAATTACACTGAAATTTTTAAAAGCCGAATTTGTTAACTAAAAGTAATTAAAAATGCTTAAACCCTTGGCAATCACATTGGAATCTGGCATTGCACGAGAGGCTGTTGCGCGGAGATCTACAATCACAATGTGGCAGTCTTCTAATGAAGTTTTGATTTTTATCGCCACGAGGATTGTTTTCGAAAGAAACTCATAAAAGATGGCAAAAGGTAGATTAACAAAGTTACTTGTAGTATTAACATTGTCGATGCTCGCTCCTAGAACACGGCATTCCAAGGAAGGCCCTATACTTACGAAAATGTGATGTTCCAAACTGTTACTGAACCACTGTTGCTCTGTCTTGGCCCAGTATATTCATTCATATTTAAATCATATCTGTCTTTTATTCTTATGTTGACAGCTCCACGTTTTCACTCATTGACGCATATGAAGAATAATCAAACAATCAATCAATTTTTCAGTTCGGTGTTGTGAAATCAAAATTACGTTAAAATCACTCATTATACTGTTTTGTTTCGAGTGTTTTCTTGAAAATACGTTTGAATTTCAACATATCTCATAATTAGTACATGAGCCGACATGTCATGAAGTCTGTTTATAGACTCTTGTGTAGCTCGATACACGTGTTTCGGCCTTGAGTAGCACGACATATTTCAAGTTTTTTACATGTGCTCTAGAACTTTTTCCAGCTTAGTAACTTTCGTTCGAACCTCCATAACAACTAATGCTTCGTTTCCATTAGTTAGAAAAAATATATCGTTGCATAGTTTCTTCATTCCAAAATTTGAAATGTTATTTCATCGTTGAAGAATCGGACAGCACGTGGTGCAGATGGGATAAGTTCTGAGCACCTCAGAAAGCTCTATCAGTTTTCATAAGGACACTGGTTCGGCACTACACAAGTCATCATTCAGAGTACTGTTACGTTTTCGATCGACGGAAGACCAGTGAATTCGTTCTCGAAAAGGTTTGCTCCTTGACTTGACTTGTGACTGTAGTCCAGTGTGTTTGCTGTCTGCCATCTAAAAGCTATTCAATACTGTAATCCTAATAGCATTTGCAATAATGAACGATGGGCAGTTTAGTGAGCTAGCCGGATGCTAGAAGGAATTCAGTACAATGGATACATAAGATAAAAACAGACCCACTGAGTACCAGCGAGAGTAGGTCAGGCTGATTAGTCTCACTTCACATCGCCTTCAAAGCGTCTTGGACTCACACAGTTAGATAGCAGAATAGTGAACTATTAATACGACAAATCAACATGACTTGCTAAAAAATAGAGTCAAGTGACAAAAGAATCACCAATCGGTTTGAAGGAAGCTTCGATCAAGTTGAAAGAGAAAGGGTCATTAGAAGGCTCCGGACAGCTTAGCCGCTTCCCTACTTAGTGCACGCACGGATTCATCGGGAGCCATGTAGAGAGATTTCATAACCAAAATAACTCACCATTCTGGTGACGATATGACAATTGACGTAAGAAGAGGAATTTTTAACACAAAGTCATTACTATGTCGCCAAAAATATAATGCATTGGCCACCCTCTCAAACGGCAGTTCGACCAATGAAAATGAGAGAAACCTGGGAGTATCAGTCACGACAATTACATCAGTTTGCTTCTGTTGATGACAATCATTCTTACGTCACGAGAAGCTAGTCCAAGCGGACATGAAGTTAAGCGATTTCGACAATTGCCTGTCGCACAAGACTGGGTCTTTCTGAACGACACTCTAAACGGACACACACACGTTTAGGAGGAAACGGATTGTTTTCGATTGCCCTATTCCACGTTCCAACTGAGTGAGCTATGCCGAATGCTCCAGGTTTGTCTGTCTAGGGTCACGGGAATGTCAACAAGTTGAACGACTTAGCTTGCAGCGTTGAGCAGGAGGAAGAGCGCGCCTTTGAGGAGACACTTTAGACGCTGCTATGAGAATGTAGTGGAATGAGAAACAAAGAATCATGCAGACTCCGTGCCCACCTTTCGCGCAAACTCAAACGGACCACAACGTATCTGCAACAGAAACGGTGATCGCACGTTTCGTAGCAAAGGTTTATAGAATTCCAGATCACACACACAGCGTTATTGACCGTGTGCATTAAAGTCACGCACACACACGTCCGCGTTTTATGAGTCGCTGTGTTCCCCACACTGGGTTTATTCAAAACACGAGAGGGAAGCATGTGAAGGTTCCGAACCCCACATATCAACGATGCATGCAAATCACAAGATGTCGTATCTACGTTCCAGGCTATCGAAGACAAGGTGTGGGACACGTGATGTGCTTTGACGCCAATCGGTCGACGAGACTTCGTCACCGAGCTGGGTTTCTCAGGGAATGTCAACGTACCCCAGTGTGAAAGCCACGGAGGAATGGTTTTAATTTTTTTCATAAGGAGCTTCGAAGAGAAGATGAAATGCAATGCATTGGAAGAAATTCTTACAGCGAAAGACTCCCCATTAGGCTACCTCTTGTGATAGCGACTGGGAGAAACGAATTAAGTACTTGGGTTGGTGGTAATATTTTTGAATTGTTAATTTATTCAGTTTGATTTTCCTATGTTCAATCCGGCATATTGTGTCAACAAGGCTATGGGTGTTGCCCCATATAGAAAATGTTTTAGTTTCTTTAGCAAGAAGGTAAAGTTACTAGGATAGTTGTAGGCTAAGAGTAATACTAGGCTGGGACACCCCCCGAATCTGTAAGTATGTGCATATGTTAATTTAGACTCAAAATTTCGTTTTCAACGCAGGCCGGTTGATCGTCTGTTACTGTGCGGAGTGTCCCTCAATCGTAGCACAGTCAAATCCGTTCTGTCGGATGGATACTTGCGCCAAAGGTCTTTGAACATTGGTGATTATGTACTTTACAAGTGCTTCTTGAATTCGACGTTTCTCCTCTGCAATGAATGAGACGCTGAATGTTCGTCGGGGAAATGTCCATTAGCAGTCCAGAGAAATTCGAGACGCGTAAGTGAGGTCCTGTTCTCTGTCCCCTCCTACTACTGTATTATTTGGAATCAGTCAAAATAGTTTATAGCCTGCTCATCGCTGGGTGTGAGAGATGCCCCCTAGCGTACAAAACTTTTGAAGTTACAACGGGGGGTTTCAGTCTCCACGTTACTTGCAGCAGAGCCACACCCAAGCCGAGGAGAAGTCCCAACGATTTCCGACCTGGAAAGCCCTCAGCTAGAGTACGTAAACCGTGTGATCGCAGTCTTGGTTTAGGCTGTTGTGTGTAATGGCGGGACAACTCCTTTGGGAGCCACCAGCCGACGACGTGTTCTAATATCGGGTGACGACCGGGGGACACGCCAACGGCAAGGCTTAACTCGGGACTTCCGAGAACAAAATCGGTCAAAACCAGCCACAGTTTCGCTGGGCTGAGGTCGTGTACTATACGTGTAAGACGGGCCGACTGAGTATTCATATAATCATAGTTATACGCATGGATAATAATTTAATTGTACGGGAGGATAGTGGGGGGGGGCCACCATGCACAGGACGCAAAGGGCACCAACATCCAAGTTTAGCTACTATACTCAGCACTTTTGTGGTTATGAACCACGTCGTACGCGTGTCGTCAAAAAGGCAGTACGGCAGAAGTTTGAACTGCTAAAAAAATCACACAAATGTTGCCTGCCACTGTGCAACCCGGGGAAAAAATTCTTATGTTCCCTTAAGCGCCAGTGAAGTGTGAAAATTGACAATTGATTTTAAACGCTGGCAGTCGTCAGGGTGGTTCTCAAACTACATCAAGCACTCCCAAACTGCATCAGTCCTTTTTCTGATCAAAATTCGATGTGGGATAGAGGATAGATTACAACGATCTAGACGTTGATCGCTCCCTAAGGGATGCGTCATGCATGCACACTTCATTTCGTAGCATCGTTTGAGGTTACTGAATGCATATTTCGCCCTTCACAATGACTAGTGGAGACATATCAATGCGTTATGTCAGTGCTGTACTTCTCTGACTTAAGGTCGGGTATCACTACCCACGACAACATGAACGGTGGACAATTTTGTGAGCCTTGAACGCGACAGGCGAACCCATGTGCATCGACAACGATCAACGCATCGGGTCGTGACCTACAGCACCTGTAACCACTGCGCTAAACTCGCTAGGGACGTTCTCTTGAGGACACGGGCAGTAGATGGACCGTACGCAATTGCCTAAGATTCCGTAAATACATCAGAAACATCTTGAATCGTACGGAACCTTGGGAAGAATGTCGCTATTTAACGGTGTACTGCATTATTTCATTTGTGTGGT